>JAULUF010000084.1:27145000-27265000 GCA_031834385.1 Semotilus atromaculatus
CATTGTTCTGAGTCTTCTGATTTTGATTCTAATTTTGAAAGTATGATTCTGATTTGATTCTTCTGATAGTCAGTATGATGATTTTGATTCTGATTTTGAATCTACTGATTGTAATTCTGATTCTTGACCTGCTGCTTTTTTGAACCAAAACTCATTACTCTTAATTACTTAATGACATTGTGCTTTTTCATAATATGTATTGCTTGCTGTGAATCACAGCACATTGACGTTCCATTTACCATCAACATGAGTTGCAAAAGTTGTGAAAAACTTATCTTGAATCTTGCCTTGTCATACATCAGTTTGTTTCTTCTGAAACTATAGTGGGATCTCTGAGGAGAGGAGGTGTGTGAGTGGTAGAGAACAGTGTGCGCTCTGTTAAAGTTGTGTTTGACACTGGACGTACAGGGACTGACCTTGACAAGACGGTGGGGTCGAGTGGGCTGGTGAAACCGTCGAGGGAACAGCAAGACACACTCAGTCAGGTGTGGAGAGAAGAGAGAAGAGTTATGATTAACTGTGACAGCTCAGACCGACCTGAGCCAGCCACACACACACACACACACACACACACACACACAACATGAGTTCACATCATACGGCCTCATTTCAATAGTCAGTTCCGATTTTGTGATTGAATAAAGAATAAAGCTTTGGAGAACGTGCATTTATTTCTAGTTTTATGATGTGGTATGGTGCATATATAGCGCATGTATGTGCATAGAAACACAATGTTAATAGAACAGAGAAGCCATTGTGAAATGAACCACACGTTGCTCTTTAAAGGGATACTCCACTGTTTTTTCATATTAAACTATGTTATTGTCTTAACTAAGACGAGTTGATACATACCTCTCTCGTCTCAGTGCGTGCACTAAATCGCTCTGTCTTGTGTCGAAACTTTGTTAGCACTTAGCTTAGCCCAGTTCATTCAATAGGATCCAAGCAGAGAAGCGACCAAACACCTCCACGTTTTCCCTATTTAAATACAGTTACTCGAAAAATCGATGGAGTATCCCTTTAAGAAAACATCCTTTATTTCTGTCCGGATCTCATCCCACACTGATAGTCGTACAGGTGAGTGTGTTCCCACGCTGGCAGGCTCTTCTTTAGTCTGCGTGAACCACTGATTGTGTGTGTTGTTGTTCTTTGTAAGCCGCCGCCGCAGTGGGAGGTCTGGAGTGTGAATTCCCCAGCATCATGTGAATGCTGCCAGCACAAATTCAATTCTTTTTCTAGAAATATTTGTATTTGGGGGGATTTGTACAACTTTACAGCAAAATACATATTGCAGATACTCTCCCAAAGATCCTGTTCAATCAACTAGACTAATTAGTTAACAACATCCACAAACCAGTTGAATTATACATTATATTAAACTGGTTTGTGTCTGTGTGTGTGCATATATACAGTATATATTACATTATTCAGCATTTTTGCATCACAACATTAAAAATGTAATATATAAAAGAGGTCTTGTTCACATAAGTTCACTTTGTCGATACTGACAAAAACGCACTTGCTTTTTGTTCCAAAACATATTGAGCTGCCTACCAAAACTGCATTTTAATGCACTCCCAACACCAAGTCTGTTCATACTCATATTTCTAAGGCTCCCTGACCCTGCTTTAACCAAATTCTGTTTGTATCCTTCAATCCCAGAATGCATTGCAACTCACTTTCCCTGCCAGCTTTTTAGTTTTAAGTTCCCGGCATTTTTGATCATATTCACAAAACTTTCATGCCCTCCAAAATATTTTGATGTATGAATATGTAAGCAGTCAATATATCAAAAGAAACAATAGAGGCTCGGCTATTTTTATTCTAGCTTCATTCTTTTCTATCAACACTTAAATGTCAGAACGATGATCAAAACACAGATCAAGTAGATGAAGTCCATCAACTCCCCCAAAGCTTCACAGTCGTTAGCTCTTCCTGGGTTCAACTATTCATTCGCTATCATTAGGCAGTTTTGATTTGCTGTTGAATGTTTGATGATCATGTTAGCTTAATTGTGCATAAACATCTATCAGCTCCTTCTGGTTTATGCAGATCATTTTCTCCAATTGTTTTTGGATCCGAAGATTCAGTCTTTCAGAAGATGCGTAATAGCGCCCTCTATCGTATAACAGTGAAAACACAGATTGCCGGAAAAACTTGTCAATGGCGGGGAAAGAGTTTTTTTTTTTTTTATATTTTTTTTATATGGACAAGTATGTTACATAAGCTCATGTTCCATACTACAACATTTTAGCTGAAGCTAATTCTTAATGTTAGTCCCCAGTGGGCCTTTACATAAAATTAAACAATACATAGTTCAAATAAACATTACAGCATAACACAATATAAACACAGTGGACAGTCAGTGGTCACATTTCTGACCTCTGATTAAAAAGTTTTTAAGATTGTTTTTGAAAAGGACCCAGTTTGACTCTCCTTTCAGTTCAGTGGGTAAACAGTTCCAGGCTTTAGTGCCTTGTACAGAGAAAGCTGATTGTCCAAATGAAGTATTACATTTCGGGATCTGACAGTTCCCGTTCTGAGCTCCTCTAGTCCTTGAACCCACAGCGCTGAGAGCAACTAAACACTCACTCAAGACCTGTGGGGCTGGCTGATTTAGACATTTGTGCATCAGCTTCAACAGAGAAAATTTTGTGAAATTTACAAAAGATAACATATTTAAATTCCTCAGACTAACACAATGATGTGACCTAATGCATGGGCTTCCTGTTATAAATCATTTGAAGTGGCTTAACTATAGTAACAGTGTAGTGTAGTGTAGGCTGTAGCATGATGATAACACACTTCCCATATGACTTATTCTGTTTCTGAATCTCCACATGTCCACGACTCTGAATCACAGAGTTTGCCCTGATTACAGATAACCATCTCTCCTCATCAGTCTTTCTCACTGTCTTATAGTGATGATAGATAAATAGTGAGAGCTGTTCTTGATGACTTCCAAAAAAAAACCAAAAAAAAATCCTGGCAGGTCCCCAGGAGACCTGAGATGGGTGTTTTACTCCAGCAATAACACACATATCCCAGCTGCAGTAGCGGCGCGATGGCCCTCGAGTTCGGCTGCCGAAACATATAATCACAGACATTCAGAGTTTTCGTCTTGCCAGATTTGCATTGATTGTTCCTCTTCGAAGCGAGAGAAGGGTGAATGAGAACTCTTCCCTCACGTTTGATTATTTAAAAGAAAAAATCGTTCAGCATAGGTCAGGGCAACTAATAATTGGATTGGTGATGAGATGTAAATTATGGTAATGAATGTAATTTGCTTGTAATTACACAGAATCAGGCGTTCGTCTGACTTGTCTGACACCAAAGCGTAATCTTGCAAAAAGTCGAGAGAAATAAAGAAAACTTTGGAGCTTTCCGACGCTGTTGGCTGGTGTTGAATCTTAATGAAGCTGCGCTGGCATTGGTCTGTCTGGTTTATTTTCAGTGCAGTGGGAGAGCGAGTGTGTGTAGTGTGTAGTGTGTGTCGAGGCCTGTGCACTGAGCAGGGGAGGTCCCTGGTGGGCTCAGAGAGGCAGGCACTCATTAGTACGGGAGTGTGTTGCGTTCAGGTGCTCTACCCTGGGGCTCGCTGCCTCTCTCCATCGCACTTCTGGATCTTTTCAGCTTAGCTCCAATAACTCTCCATATCCCTCTCGCTCTCCCTCATTACCAAGCCTCCTCTTTTCGCTCGGCACAACATCATATCCCATCATGCACTTGGGCGAAACACTTTTTCAGTTGTTTATGTAACCATCTCATGAAACATCAGTCCACAGTCACAACAATGAAGATTCTTTCTTTTTTTTTCACCCTCATGCACTTTTAAAAGCTTATGATGTTATTTATTATGGGAACTCTAAATAATTAATGGGCGGAATGGATCTTTACATTAATTGCTGAAATACAAACTATATCTGTCTATATTTTCAATACAAAATACAGTAATGTTGTGAAATATGATTACAGCTGTTTTCTATGTAAATATAGTATTAACTGTAATTTATTCCTGTGATCAAAGCTGTATTTTCATCATCATTACTCCAGTCTTCAGTGTCACATGATCCTTCAGAAATCACTCTAATATGATGAGTTGAGGCTCAAGAAACATTTATGATTATTATCAAAATATCAAAATATCTTCTTTTGTGTCCTTTAGAAAAAAGAAAGCCATGTCCGTTTGGAACAACAATTATTTTTGTCCTTTCAAAACACTCCTGTCGCTCCATCCAGAACTCAGGATAAAATACAGCCACTTACAAGAAGGATGTAAATGACTCCATATTTGGTATCAGAACTTCAGAACCTGTTTTTTTAATATATTTTTTTATGTTCGTCCAGCAATACTGTACCCCCCCCACCCCAGAGACTGGCCTCGGGTGTGTTTCCAATCTGCCGGCCGGCTGACTCAGTGACGGGGGGATTTGAGCGTGGCGATGTTTAACAGAGGCTTCCCCGATGACACACAGATCCTCAGCCATTAGGAGAGTGCCTGCGGGGAGAAGTGAGACACCTGCGGGCAGGACAGCGTTTATATAATCAATTTGTTTTGTGGCTGGCCGATCCCTCGCTCCCTCTTAAGCTGTGGTCTGGTAGAAGTCATTAGGAGGACATGAACACCACACAATGACAATATCATGTGTAAAAAACTGGCTTTTAACATTCTAGCTAGATATTGACATTACTTGAAGACATTGGGTCTCATTTACTAACCCTGTATTGTATGTATGCGCATATTTACAGAGGTCTGTAATCTCGGTCTGTATAAAAGGTGTTTGTTGTGTTTGCCCTTGTTTTGGGGATGGTACATTCATGCGTGTACATTCACGTGTTGTGAATTAATTTTCTCATTTTCATGAGAAGTTCTCCTGTGGTTAGAAATACAAATAAATCATGCAGTTACTATTAGGGCTGGGTATCGATACAGGTGTCCGGACCTCAGTTCAGTTCTCGATTCGATTCGATTTGATTCTTGATTTTCGATATGATTAAAGTAATTAAATTATTAAATTTTCACTGGCCGCACCACAAAAAAGTAATAAATTAATACAATTGTTATTGTTTTTGTTCTTTTTGGCCTATGTGTCCTTGTATTGTAATAAATAAGGTTTTGACACATAAAATTTTAAATATGAGTGAAATTGAACAATTTTGATACCACAGCTAAAACTACTAATATATGTATTTCAACGATTATTAAAGACAAGTAAACAGTCATTACTAAAATAATAATAATAATAAAAATACAATAGAACAAAGATACAAATGAAATAATCATTGCTTGCAAGGTTTTTCAGGTATTTATAACAATAGTACAGAAATTGAATAAAGTAATCAAATGTAAAATAACACTGCAAATAATCTTTACTGTATAAATTAAATAAAGGTTAATCCTTATCAAAGTTACAAAAACACAATTCAGTGAAGAGCAGTGAGTGATATATTTGTGTTTTGTAGTTTGATTAACATTAAGACCAGATTCGAATATTAGGCTTCGGTCACTTTAAGACTAATGCACGGACCCAATATACTGATACACATGCGTTTATTCTCTACTTATTACTTAAGCCATAAATGACTATGTTTACTTGGATACTCGCAGAGGTGGGCATTTTGAGATAAATTTGTGTGAATTTGTCCGTTTTAGTACAAGGAGATTTTTATATTTTTTGCACGCTGAGTCGGGTGTGTGTGTGTGTTTGTGCTTCGGGTGTGTGGGTGCACAAAACTTCACACAGCGCTTCTCTTTCACTTGAATGCTTACATTATTAAGGCTTGAAAACGCGTGAAAATGATAACGTTTCCTGACCAGTTTCTTCAAGTGTCTGGAACGTCTTTCACGCTGAAAGGTGAAGCTGCCGTGATCAGCACTGAAGGAACGACAGGAACGCTATAACATCGAACAAGGAAAATAAGAGGATAAGAGACTAGTAATAAGATTAACAATCTGATATGGTCAATGTTTGTGGAATTAAATACGTAAAAAAATATCAATTCGTGGCTTTTGAGAATTGATCCTGAATCGACCGCAAAAAAAAAAAGAAAAAAAAAAGATAAACCAAACCAATTGAGGCTTATTAGTGATTCTTGTGATGCAAAGTTCATGCCGTGATCCTAGAGTATTTTTGGTTATTAATAGTACATTACAAAGACTGTATTTTCCAGAGGTCGCATTTGTCGGCTGTACATGTCATCGAGGCTGCTTCATTTCAGAAATGCCACCATTTCATTTCAATGTAGGAAATTGCCATAATTTAAGCCTCACAAGGAATAATAGTCAATTTTATAATAGTAATTTTTCTGAAATGAGGCAGCCTCAATGATACACCCGGAGTGTAGTTTTTGAAATTAGACACAATCAGGATGTTGCTTGTGGTTGCTAATGTGGTCTGAGTGGTTGCTAGGGCTTTCTATGTGGATACTGAAGTCTTAGCTGGTTCCTCATAACCCAAGTCCAAAAAATATACTTAAATAACAAAATATATAATTTCTTCCCTCGGTCTGTGCAGCTGTAGCCCACAATGAGATATGTGGGTCAAATCCTAATAGTAATTTTGTGTGCACATTTCACAACACATTAAAGTGTCGACACTTTGCATGTTCATGACGCTAAATGAAAAAGAAAGTCACAATACCAAAATATAACAAGTTTTTCAAACAGCTCAAATAAATGAATTGAGACAAACTGAGCCGCAACATAATATTTGTTTAAATCACTAACAGTTCATATGAGTAACAGCAATAAAGTATCGATTGCACATGAAACTTGAACATACGCAAAATAGAACAGCAACTGTATTACAATTGCACATGCTAATTCTTACGTCACCAAATTTCATCACTTTCCACAGTCTTTCAGAACCTCTTCTCATTCTGGTCCAAAGGCTTTGACATCCTCTTTCTTTCTTCTGACACCAAGAGCAGAGTCAGTGTGCTGATATGCATGGCTGAACGTGTGTGATTGTCCATCTGTTTTGTGTTTTGTTTTTGTGATTGTGTCATTTGCACTGCGAGTTTCTCTCAGTAGGTCCAACCATCACGTCTCCTCATGCTAATCAGGCTAGCCCTCGGGCATGCCGAACAGACCTCCGACCAGACACTGAAATGCCCCGAAACCACCCGCTCAAATCAAGCTGCGTGCCACTGGCATTTCACAGTGACTTCTTGCTCTTTGTCATTGAAGTGCCTTTTGGGGAGCGTGTTGGAGCAGTGGTTTATTAGCTGTCATCTCTTCATCACGCCACCCAGCTCCATTAGCGACTGCAGCACAAATGAACGCGTGGGGAGGGGCAGAGCCTTGACGCTGGAGTGGGCGGAGCCTTGGCGCTGGAGTGGGTGGAGCCTTGATGCTGGAGTGGGCGGAGCTTTGGCGCTGGAGTGGGCGGGGCCTTGGCACTGGAGTGGGCGGGGCCTTGGTGCTGGAGTGGGTGGAGCCTTGGCACTGGAGTGGGTGGAGCCTTGATGCTGGAGTGGGCAGAGCTTTGGCGCTGGAGTGGGCGGGGCCTTGGTGCTAGAGTGGGCGGAGCCTTGGCACTGGAGTGGGTGGAGCCTTGATGCTGGAGTGGGCGGAGCTTTGGCGCTGGAGTGGGCGGGGCCTTGACACTGGAGTGGGCGGAGCCTTGGCACTGGAGTGGGTGGAGCCTTGATGCTGGAGTGGGCGGAGCTTTGGCGCTGGAGTGGGCGGAGCCTTGGCGCTGGAGTGGGCGGAGCCTTGGTGCTGGAGTGGGCGGGAAGCTTGCCTAATTCACACTATATACCTTATTCAGACCAGCGCCATGACAGGTATGAAAGTGAGGCTGTGAGGGATAGACTTACTGTGTTTTCAATGGGATCCGCTGTAAAAAGCTGTATAAAGCTCCTAGATCACTTATAATTTTAAACGGATCATATTGTCTGGATTTTTTGGTCTACTGGAATTTCTCAGAAACATATTTTTGCATGGTTTCGTCAGCAGGACAATCCACAAACACATTTAATAGCAGTACAACCCACTGAAGAGATGGAGATCTAGACTATCCCTCACAGCCTCGCTTTCATTCCTGTTAAAAATCAAAGATGGCGCTGCTGTGAATAAGGTCTATTAGTCAAAGAACTATAAAAGTGCCACAGTTTAATCTAAAGCTTATTATGGCTGATAATTGTAACCATTTATACTGTAAAACAGGGGGAAGCAATTATTTTATGAGGTGAGACAACTGCAGGAGACTAAAAGACTTCCTTTGCGGACAAGACTGGTTTACTACAGAGAGAGCATTTAGCAGTGTAAAACAGTGAAGGGAAAGTCACATTTGTATTATAATTTTTATAAATACTATAATGGTATCATGATGGTACCAGATTGTAATCTGTACTGTAGCGCTTCGATAGTTATCGTAGTATTGAATTATTAGCGTATTCATATACCATGGAATTTCCAAGAATACTGTATATCCATGTATTACTGTAAATCCACATTTAGTATCTTTCAATATTAAATATGCAATTGTTAATGCTCTTTTTTTTGCCTATTTTAAAATTAAGATTACCTTAATCTAATGCTCATTAAAGTTAATCTATAAAAACACTAATAATTTAATTACACTGTTAAATGTAATATTCAACAAATGTTAAAATGAATATCCATTTTCCATACTTCCACAGATCATAATACTGTGATCCATAAATTAATTTAGTTAATTTAAATGAATTAATTTAGCATTTGAAATTATTGATTTTTTTTTAGCCATATCATTAAATAATTATAAATATAATATATAGGCTAATTGGTATCAGCCAGAATTTTGTTATCAATGCATCCATTCATTTTTTTATTTTATTTTATTTTCTACATTTTTGTTGTAAAAAAGTTGCAATACATTTTTGTTTGTATATTGTACAATCTGATTAGATTAGCAATAACCAGATCATTTACAAATTTTACAAATGAATAATTAATAACAAATTATTTTACTATAAGCATATCCAACCTTACTGGGATTCATAAGAGTACACTCACGTAAACAATATAGCAAACTGATTGATTATTATTTTGTTAAAATGTTTTATTTATATTATCACCATACGATACATTAATGTACACACACACACACACACACACACACACACACACACACACACACACACACACACACACACACACACACACACACACACACACACACAGGTTTGTTTTTGTGATTTATGAGGACATTCCATAGGCGTAATGGTTTTTATACTGTACAAACTACATATTCTATCCCCTTACACACACACACACACACACACACACACTGTCCCTGTCCCTAAACCTACCCATCACAGGAGACATGCTGCATTTTTACATTTTTTAAAAAAAACATTGTTTATGTTTTTTAATCTATTTGAAATATGAGGACTCATGCAATGTCCTCATAAGTCACGTGTAAGTTGTAATACCAGTGTAATATGCATGTCATTATACACATTTGTGTCCTCATATATCACAAAAACACACACACACACACACACACACACACACACACACACACACCTTAACTGCTTGATTGCATGTATTCAACAAGTGTCATGAGGCATGAAGATATTATTAACATCAACATCATGATTTTCTCTAGAACTGCTTGAAACAATCCGTATTGTGAAAACCGCTATACAAATAAATCGACTAGCGACTCCCTCACAATATTTCACACAGCTGAATTGTTTCACAGCTTAACAAGTCAAATTTTTTTCTTCAGCTCTTAGATTAAAACCGTCTTGTTTTGTCTGCTATAATCAGTTTAAAAGCATTGTTGTGTTCTTGTCCAAAGTTGTTCTGCACTAAACACTCTTGATTTTTTCATTGATCTCTGTCCCTCTTTCTCTTTCTCTCTGCATGTTTGTTCTCTAACATGCTAAGTCAACGTGTGTGAAAGAAACGGGCAGATCCAGCTCAAAGTGCATCAGTGTGTGTGTGTGTGTGTAGCAGTGTGTGTGTGTAGCAGTGTGTGTAGCAGCAGTGTCTGTAGCAGTGTCTGTAGCAGTGTGTGTGTGTGTGTAGCAGTGTGTGTAACTGTGTGTAGCAGTGTGTGTGTAGCAGTGTGTGTAGCAGTGTGTGTAACTGTGTGTAGCAGTGTGTGTGAAGCAGTGTGTGTAGCAGCAGTGTGTGTAGCAGCAGTGTCTGTAGCAGTGTGTGTAGCAGTGTGTGTAGCAGTGTGTGTAGCAGTGTGTGTAACTGTGTGTAGCAGTGTGTGTGTAGCAGTGTGTGTGTAGCAGTGTGTGTGTAGCAGTGTGTGTGTGTAGCAGTGTGTGTAGCAGCAGTGTCTGTAGCAGTGTCTGTAGCAGTGTGTGTAGCAGTGTGTGTAGCAGTGTGTGTAACTGTGTGTAGCAGTGTGTGTGTAGCAGTGTGTGTAGCAGTGTGTGTAACTGTGTGTAGCAGTGTGTGTGTAGCAGTGTGTGTAGCAGTGTGTGTAACTGTGTGTAGCAGTGTGTGTGAAGCAGTGTGTGTAGCAGCAGTGTGTGTAGCAGCAGTGTCTGTAGCAGTGTGTGTAGCAGTGTGTGTAGCAGTGTGTGTAGCAGTGTGTGTAACTGTGTGTAGCAGTGTGTGTGTAGCAGTGTGTGTGTAGCAGTGTGTGTAGCACCTCAGCTCTTCAGCAGAGACGCATGGAAGATCATTAGTAATGTCACACAGTCATCTGCATTCATCGGGAACGTTGCATTTCAAGTCCTTAATTCAAAGACTGACTACAAAGCCAAGTTCACTTCAGTAGGATCAACTTTGTGAATACAAACTAAGGCGGGATCGCTTCAGTTCTGCAAATTCCCATGATGCTGTCAGAATAAAACACCCTCATGATTTGCACTTGTGTGTTGAGAAAAACAGGTGCAAACGTCAAAACTCTGGAGTTCATCAGAGTTTACAGTGAACATGTCTCCTCTGCTCTTTGAAAGTTTTCTACACATGTTGTCATGCGAGGATCAGATCCGGGGATCAGCTTAATCAGACCTCTCATTAATCTGCTAATGATCTGTGATTAGACTGAAGCACACTCACACACCCCGTTTCCTATTCAGACTCGCTCGGATATGCGTTGCAGAAAATTGGCTCTGCCGGTTTCCAAACTTTGTTTCTGTCTTTCCGTGCTTTTGAACAACAGCCCTGCCGTTAACATGACGTCTTAGCCTTTAACACACTCAGATTAAAATGTAAATGAAGCGTGTCCAAGTCTGAATTCAGGCAGCAACATCTCTTACAGTGTTTCGAGATTTCTCTGAGAACAGAAAGTGTTTTGACTTCCTCTTGATCAGCGGTTCTCGTCTCTCAGACTCCACTGTCCACAACAACGCTCGAAGACCGCATGATCGTTCCAGTCGTTTGTGATTTACTGGATAATGATGAAAGGATTTTAAGAAATATATTTTACTCGTAATTTCTACCTAATAAAATATTTTAGCGTTTGGCATAACTTGAATATAAATAGATATACCTTTTATATATCTTTCTTTAATAATTTATTGAATGTTTTTTTGCATTTAAAGGGCACCTATTATGGAATTTTGAAAATTACCTTTCATGTAGTGTGTAACATAGATCTAAGTGAACAAAAACATCCTGCAAAGTTTTAAATATGAAAGTTCATCGTATACAAAGTTATTGTCTCTCAAAAGTAAGAGTCGACTCTGAGTCGCTGATATGAATCGATAGACGAACAATGCTTTTTCTCTGTCTAGATGACGTCAACTTGACAAGTTATTTGAATAAGATACGCCCACTTATTGTGCTCGTAGACGCCAGGGAATGAAAACTTGAAAACAAACATCATGTTGACGAGACGCTGTGTTCTGAAGTGCGACGCAAAAGCGAACTTTTTTCATCTGCCCAGGGAGGAGCATTTGAAGACTAAGGCTACAGTTCATATATACAACTATACCACAGAAGTATAGGCGTTCATATATACAACTATATCACAGAAGTATAGCCGTTCATATATACAACTATATCACAGAAGTATAGCCGTTCATATATACAACTATACCACAGAAGTGTAGCCGTTCATATATACAACTATACCACAGAAGTATAGCCGTTCATATACAACTATACCACAGAAGTATAGCCGTTCATATATACAACTATACCACAGAAGTGTAGCCGTTCATATATACAACTATACCACAGAAGTATAGCCGTTCATATATACAACTATACCACAGAAGTGTAGCCGTTCATATATACAACTATACCACAGAAGTGTAGCCGTTCATATATACAACTATACCACAGAAGTGTAGCCGTTCATATATACAACTATACCACAGAAGTATAGCCGTTCATATATACAACTATACCACAGAAGTGTAGCCGTTCATATATACAACTATACCACAGAAGTGTAGCCGTTCATATACACAACTATACCACAGAAGTATAGCCGTTCATATATACAACTATACCACAGAAGTATAGCCGTTCATATATACAACTATACCACAGAAGTACAGCCGTTCATATATACAACTATACCACAGAAGTGTAGCCGTTCATATATACAACTATACCACAGAAGTATAGCTGTTCATATATACAACTATACCACAGAAGTGTAGCCGTTCATATATACAACTATACCACAGAAGTATAGCCGTTCATATATACAACTATACCACAGAAGTGTAGCCGTTCATATACACAACTATACCACAGAAGTATAGCCGTTCATATATACAACTATACCACAGAAGTATAGCCGTTCATATATACAACTATTAGAGGTGTGAACCTACACTGGTCTCACGGTTCGGTTCGATTACGATTATCATGTCATCGATTCAGTTCAATTCGATTATCGCGATGCATTGCGATGCACCGCATCCTCAATTTTAAATTTTACTTCAAAAGTGATGTATGCGTGCTCGCGCGCGTGCGTGAGTGTTCGCCTGTTCAGGAAGTCGCAGTGACAAAAACAGAGACATTCCAGTTTAAGTTTCATGGGACTAAAGCCTGTTTATGCCATTAAGAAAATGAAATTCTTTCAAAATCAATTTTGTTTTAAAGAAATGTTCATTTAGCAGTGCTCATTCATCAGTGTATGTTACCTTGGAGACGCGCACATCAACCGTCACCGAGTCAGCTGTTGAAGACGATCATCCATTTATAATCACGCGTAACAAAACAGAATAATTGTAATTTGACCATCGGGTGTGAAAGGGTTGCCATCTGTCCCGGTTTGTCCCGATTCCCGGGACACTGAACGTCCAGGTTTTCGAAAGGCTACGTGAATGTATGTTCAAACCGTGTAGCGCAGAGAGGGAGAGAGCGAGACCTTGCGTGTGTGTGTGCTAGTGTGTCTCAAGAAGCGCATGTAACTTGCATGCGCATATAAGAAGCGTATGTAAGAATGTTTAATTACTCGCACTCGCGTCTCGCCTCCCTCTGCCAGTGTATGCTACCGCGACAAAGCACATACGCGATAAATGACGTCAGAAAAGCGTCAGTAGCCTACATTATAACCGGTTATGGTCTATTACTGAACCGATACCGAATCGTCCTCGTCTGCATCGCGATGCATCGTAGAAACGATTAATTTCGACACCCCTAACAACTATACCACAGAAGTAAAGCCGTTTATATATACAACTATACCACAGAAGTACAGCCGTTCATATATACAACTATACCACAGAAGTGTAGCCGTTCATATATACAACTATACCACAGAAGTATAGCCGTTCATATATACAACTATACCACAGAAGTACAGCCGTTCATATATACAACTATACCACAGAAGTATAGCTACAGTTCATATATACAACTATACCACAGAAGTACAGCCGTTCATATATACAACTATACCACAGAAGTGTAGCCGTTCATATATACAACTATACCACAGAAGTATAGCCGTTCATATATACAACTATACCACAGAAGTACAGCCGTTTATATATACAACTATACCACAGAAGTGTAGCCGTTCATATATACAACTATACCACAGAAGTATAGCCGTTCATATATACAACTATACCACAGAAGTACAGCCGTTTATATATACAACTATACCACAGAAGTACAGCCGTTTATATATACAACTATACCACAGAAGTACAGCCGTTCATATATACAACTATACCACAGAAGTGTAGCCGTTCATATATACAACTATACCACAGAAGTATAGCCGTTCATATATACAACTATACCACAGAAGTATAGCCGTTCATATATACAACTATACCACAGAAGTGTAGCCGTTCATATATACAACTATACCACAGAAGTGTAGCCGTTCATATATACAACTATACCACAGAAGTACAGCCGTTCATATATACAACTATACCACAGAAGTACAGCCGTTCATATATACAACTATACCACAGAAGTACAGCCGTTCATATATACAACTATACCACAGAAGTATAGCCGTTTATATATACAACTATACCACAGAAGTACAGCCGTTCATATATACAACTATACCACAGAAGTGTAGCCGTTCATATATACAACTATACCACAGAAGTACAGCCGTTTATATATACAACTATACCACAGAAGTGTAGCCGTTCATATATACAACTATACCACAGAAGTATAGCCGTTCATATATACAACTATACCACAGAAGTGTAGCCGTTCATATATACAACTATACCACAGAAGTGTAGCCGTCCATATATACAACTATACCACAGAAGTACAGCCGTTCATATATACAACTATACCACAGAAGTACAGCCGTTCATATATACAACTATACCACAGAAGTGTAGCCGTTCATATATACAACTATACCACAGAAGTATAGCCGTTTATATATACAACTATACCACAGAAGTACAGCCGTTCATATATACAACTATACCACAGAAGTGTAGCCGTTCATATATACAACTATACCACAGAAGTACAGCCGTTTATATATACAACTATACCACAGAAGTACAGCCGTTCATATATACAACTATACCACAGAAGTACAGCCGTTCATATATACAACTATACCACAGAAGTACAGCCGTTCATATATACAACTATACCACAGAAGTATAGCCGTTTATATATACAACTATACCACAGAAGTACAGCCGTTCATATATACAACTATACCACAGAAGTGTAGCCGTTCATATATACAACTATACCACAGAAGTATAGCCGTTCATATATACAACTATACCACAGAAGTACAGCCGTTTATATATACAACTATACCACAGAAGTGTAGTCGTTCATATATACAACTATACCACAGAAGTATAGCCGTTCATATATAAAACTATACCACAGAAGTACAGCCGTTTATATATACAACTATACCACAGAAATACAGCCGTTTATATATACAACTATACCACAGAAGTACAGCCGTTCATATATACAACTATACCACAGAAGTGTAGCCGTTCATATATACAACTATACCACAGAAGTATAGCCGTTCATATATACAACTATACCACAGAAGTATAGCCGTTCATATATACAACTATACCACAGAAGTGTAGCCGTTCATATATACAACTATACCACAGAAGTGTAGCCGTTCATATATACAACTATACCACAGAAGTGTAGCCGTTCATATATACAACTATACCACAGAAGTACAGCCGTTCATATATACAACTATACCACAGAAGTACAGCCGTTCATATATACAACTATACCACAGAAGTACAGCCGTTCATATATACAACTATACCACAGAAGTATAGCCGTTCATATATACAACTATACCACAGAAGTACAGCCGTTCATATATACAACTATACCACAGAAGTGTAGCCGTTCATATATACAACTATACCACAGAAGTACAGCCGTTCATATATACAACTATACCACAGAAGTACAGCCGTTTATATATACAACTATACCACAGAAGTACAGCCGTTCATATACACAACTATACCACAGAAGTGTAGCCGTTCATATATACAACTATACCACAGAAGTACAGCCGTTTATATATACAACTATACCACAGAAGTACAGCCGTTCATATATACAACTATACCACAGAAGTACAGCCGTTCATATATACAACTATACCACAGAAGTACAGCCGTTCATATATACAACTATACCACAGAAGTATAGCCGTTTATATATACAACTATACCACAGAAGTACAGCCGTTCATATATACAACTATACCACAGAAGTACAGCCGTTCATATATACAACTATACCACAGAAGTACAGCCGTTCATATATACAACTATACCACAGAAGTATAGCCGTTCATATATACAACTATACCACAGAAGTGTAGCCGTTCATATATACAACTATACCACAGAAGTACAGCCGTTTATATATACAACTATACCACAGAAGTACAGCCGTTTATATATACAACTATACCACAGAAGTATAGCCGTTCATATATACAACTATACCACAGAAGTACAGCCGTTCATATATACAACTATACCACAGAAGTATAGCCGTTCATATATACAACTATACCACAGAAGTGTAGCCGTTCATACAACTATACCACAGAAGTACAGCCGTTTATATATACAACTATACCACAGAAGTACAGCCGTTCATATATACAACTATACCACAGAAGTATAGCCGTTCATATATACAACTATACCACAGAAGTACAGCCGTTTATATATACAACTATACCACAGAAGTACAGCCGTTTATATATACAACTATACCACAGAAGTATAGCCGTTCATATATACAACTATACCACAGAAGTATAGCCGTTCATATATACAACTATACCACAGAAGTATAGCCGTTCATATATACAACTATACCACAGAAGTATAGCCGTTCATATATACAACTATACCACAGAAGTATAGCCGTTTATATATACAACTATACCACAGAAGTGTAGCCGTTCATATATACAACTATACCACAGAAGTATAGCCGTTCATATATACAACTATACCACAGAAGTACAGCCGTTCATATATACAACTATACCACAGAAGTATAGCCGTTCATATATACAACTATACCACAGAAGTATAGCCTGTGCCTTGTGCTTTGTTCGCGTCATTTTGAAGATGATTGCTTCACAAACATAAATGCTATCAAATATCAGATTAGCGTCACGCAAAGGCGGGGTTTGGAAAAATGAATCTCTGAACGATTCATATGGGAGTCACTGAGCAAATCAGGTAAAAATAAATGCACATTATAAAACAACAAAAGTGTTTTTTGTCATTGCCTAATTGTAAAACTGTTGTTGGGGACTCCCAAAACAATATTAGGAACATTTTAAATGCCATAATAGGTGCCCTTTAAGTAAATGGATATATACAGTTTTAGTTAACGATAATAAAAAATACCCTGAACACGAACTCAATATTTTCTATGATGAAATATAAGATTTGGGATTGTGATGCTCTATTTTGTCACCAAAAGTGTAGAGAACAGTATCTTTGACTCCAGTATTTGGGTCTAATTGACTTGTTTTCAAACTAACTCGTCTCTTACCAAAGATCTAATGCGTTCCTTCCCGTCTAACAGAGTGTACGATCATCCTGAGTGTGTGTGTGTGAGTGTGTGTCCTGAGTGTGGGCTCAGTCCCATATCATTGCTGGTCTTGTCAAGTGTTAGTAAATTGGTGAGTTGATTTGCATGCGTGGTTGAGTCTGGGCAGCCGTAGCCTTGGGCTCATCCTGGCATCACTGAGTCTCAGGAATGGTTTCTGGAGCTCATGTCTGGAGGCTGTTTCCCTCACTCACCACAAGCCACCTACGCAAAGACAAAAAAACAATGAGGACCAGAGGGATGTCAGGTGTCAAGAGCACAACACCATGATGAATAAGGTAAAAAAAGAAAGAAAGAGAAGCACGGTACTCTACAGATCAGCGACCTTGTGTTTGAAAGATGTCTTGCTAATGAAATGCTTTTGCGTGTGAGAGAGAAATTGCAAGAGTAGGTGACTCAACCCACGTGTTGTCAAGCTCATAAGATGGAGCAGCCGTTACACATGAGGACGTCCACGCTGGAATTTCCTGGGAGTCGATGTCTCGCCCGGGAAACTCTTAAGTGCTGTTTGTTTTAGGCCTCGCACAAAACCCTCCCGTTTTATTATAGCGTTCTGTCAAAGGTGGACTCACCCTATGGCCAGATCTTTACTGATACGTTTAAGAAGAAATAATGGGGCCAACAGATCATTAGCCCAGTGCTTTTTTTGGCTCATGAATCGTTGCTTTGATCTTAAGGAAACATTTTTCCTTGACCGTTTTGCGGTTGTTATTTTTGTCGATGCGAGGCTGCATGGGAAAGATGAAGTGATTCAACAATGTTCCGAGTTTTAACAAGTCACGCTGAAGCCAGAAGAGCTTAACTCTGCAATCTGGCAAAAATGTGTCTGTCATTTGAAATAATGTATGAAGAGGAACTAAACACACTGTGTGTTTGGCTTCATGTTCATTTTAAGACTTTTCCCCCTCTCTCTTTCACTCTCGGAGGACGAGCTTGTATTTGCCACTAGTGTTTACTTTACTGAATGAGGAGAATTTTGTCTTTTTGGGCTTCTGATGTTTTTCTTAGCTTTCTGGGGGAAGATTTCAGCAATGATTGTGGATGCTAGAAAACATGGTTAGAATAAAAAATGTTTGAGTTGAGTTTAGTAAATGCAGTTTGACAGCAGTCTTTGTTTATTGCACTTCTGTTTAGGGACACACTCTAGTTTATGATTAAATTCTCACTATTAAAGCAACACCAAGTAACTTTTCCTCTGCGGTCCCCCTACTGGTTGGAAGTGGAATTGTCCATTACCGCTGTCGTAAATAATGTATCCCACCGCAGCCTACTGTCGCACGCACGCTCGCTGTTTATCAGCACCGGCTTTGGAATGAGCGATGTCCACAGACGAGGTAGAGTATGTTGCATGATTTCATGAAAGTATGATGTATTGCGACATCAGAAACGGAGAAAAACGAAATAATGACTATTGTAACGCTTGACATAAAGCAAGTCAAATTTGTAGTTGTCTTATGTCTCATTAGAACTACAGAAACGCGACCCGATCTGGCAATCTTACTTAGCGTGGTTATAGCAGATAAAGGACCGCAGAGCGGAGGCAGAAGTGCCTTTCACCCTGTTACGACTTGATGAACCACTGGAACGATTTTGGAAACATTATTTTAATGTTACTTACTTAGTGTTGCTTTAACTTGTTGCTTATTAGCGTATTAATAGGATATTGGCTTGATAAATTGATGGTTGTTGACATTAACTTGTATTTTTTATGCAATTCTATTCTTAGATAATACACTCTTGAAAATAAAGGTTCTTTATTGGCATTGATGGTTCCATTGATACTTCTATGTAACCTTTCCATTCCACAAAAGGTTTTTGGAAAAAGGTTTTTAAGGTCCTCACATAAAAATGTGACTCTGTCCCCACCAGCGTTTAAAAAAAAAAAAAAAAAAAATTAAACCAGCCACTGACTACGTTTTTAATCATTTTCACGAACATTTAGTTGTATGAAAATCTGAACATGCAATATATCAATGAAGAAAGAACCCACCCTCTGCTTAAAAAAAAGGTTTTATTCTAGCTTCGTGCATTCTTTTTGGTAACACTTTATTTTACGCTGTCCTTGTTACATACAGTATGTTACATGTACTTACCGTAGTAAATTATGCATAATTACATACAACTAACCCTCAACCTAATCCTAATCCTACCCTAACCCTATAATAAGTACATGTAGTTACTTAACATTACTCTGTACTTAAATATATAATTACACTGTAACAAGGACACCTTAAAATAAAGTGTAACCTTCTTTTTTAATCAAAATTTTTATATGGGTAAGTTTAAAAAAAACACATTTTAAGCCAAAAGCTGAGAAAATCATGTTTTTGTCAAAGACTGCGTCTGGATCCAGAACGATGATCGAAACACAGATGTAGATCGAGTCCATCAACACCTCAGAGCTCCACAGTCCTGCGTCGACATTTCATTCTGCAACCTTAGGCAGTTCTGATTTATATGATGTTTAATGTTGGTGATCACGTTATTTTACATATGCATATAATTACATGTGCTATGGCTTCAGAAATGCGTAATTGCGCTCCGTACCGCCGGAAATTTCCATCAATGGCGGGGAAAACGTTAATAACGATTCACTGAATGGTTGTATATGGAACACAAAATGGTTCTTCTATGGCATCATTCCTCGACAAAACCATTTTGGCACCTTTAGTTTTAAGTGTATGAATCTGAAGCCAGTTGGATGTCCGGTGTGGGCACAGATGGGGTCAGGACTGATATTTGTCAGCTCTCAGGAGAATCTACTGTATATTTACAGCTGATGGCGTAATGATGACACCGCACATTTCCATCAACTAGTTCAGCAAGAGACTATTTTGTATTATTATTGTTATATTATAGAAAAATTGCACAATTATACCATTTGTTCTGTTAACTTGAAATAAGAGAGAGGCCGAACTATGCATAAACTTTTTTATTTGCAAATAAAAAAGTTTATGCATAGTGCGGCCTCTCTCTTATTTTATGTATTCTAATCATCCAGGCCAGCACTCTTAAAGTTTAAGTATAATCATTGAGTGAAGCCTGCTACTATCCTCACTTTCTATTAACTTGATCCATTTTATTGTACATGAAAATATGCATATGCACAACCCGTAGTGATCCATTGTAGTTGTGCTTCACTGGGAGTCTGTGTTGGATACCAGTACCTGTCCCCTTGGTTTTAGCGCGTCTACAGTTTGCACATCATTACACACTGGACACCCCTAAAAAAAATATTTAAACAACTGTTCAACTATTCAAATAATTAATATTCCACCCAAAATAAATGATGCAAGATCTATATAGAGTTATAAGCGCTATACTCCTTCTGTTGTACGTTCATTACTGTAAACATGTTTCAATCATTTTTACTTTATTAACTATATTATTAATAATAAGTATAATCATAATTAAATCTGTTGAACGTTTATTGAGCAAGTTAACTTATTTTATGTGATATTATGGTTTCGTGCTGAACTGTGACTTGGCATTAACACACCATCAAAGTCATATTTCCTATCTTTCCCTTTTCCCTGTCAGCACTCCTTCACGCTCCAAATACTGAAACTTCAAGGGTGTAATCTCAGAACAGATTGAAACATTATCTCCTTCCAATTTACAACATCTGCTCATTAAACTAACGTGTGTGTGTCTGAACTAAGCATTTGTCTTTGCGTTCGTATTCGTACTTTTCCTCTGTGGAGTTTCTTTGTGTCAGCAGTGCTGTGGGATTTTCCCACCTCTCCCTCTTTCATTGTTTCTCCGTTCCTCTCAGTGGTTCCAAACATGGGGTTTTCACTAACACGAGGGGTAGCAATTATTGTAATTGTCTGTTCATGACAGTTTAATAAGTAATCAACAGTATGACCACAGACATGGACCCATGATCATACACTGTTAAAAATAATCCTGTATAAAAAAAACGGTAAACTACTGGTTGCCAGCATCATACCATAAAAATATGGCGTGTTACTGTTTTTGAAATTAACAGCTAAATACCGTTTTATCAGCTACAGTATAAAACTGTAATTTAACAGCATATAGCTGTAGCTGACAAAACGGTATTTAGCTGTTAATTTAAAAAACGGTAACAACATATTTTTACGGTATGATGCTGGCAACCACAGCCGCCAGTAGTTTACAGTTTTTTACAGGATTATTTTTTACAGTGTATGAACAGACAGCATTAGAGCTTCTGCTGAGCTTTCCTGTGGTGTGCAGTAAACGGCTGGAGGAGTTGAGAAAGTTTCAAACGTTTTAGACAACAAACATCATCATATTGTGGACCGTGGGAGAAGTGAAGTCTTTGCTTATCTTCGAGGACGTTTTGTTCATATTTAATGTTGTCTCTGTCACAGATAAGCACTTGCACCCACTCGTCTGACCAGAGCTGACCTTTCCTGACCTTTCCGTCCGATAACTCTTTGCTTTTGTTTGGACAATCTCCACTCAGATTAAAACATCTGTATGTGTTTTTGCTTCCCTAGTGGTGCCAAATATGTGAAAAAAACAAACAAAAAAACTTTCCATTGATAATGATTTTTGAATGATATTTTCATTTTGAAGAAGAATTATGAATAATTTGTAATGTTATATACGTATGTTAGTGAAAAAAGTATTTTATGCTCATTTAGAATGCATTTATTTGATCAAAAATACAGTAAATAAATAATATATATTATTACAATTTAAAATAACTATTTTATATGTGAATATATAGTAAAGTGTAATTTATTCCTGTGATCAAAGCTGAATTTTCTTCATTACTCCAGTCTTCAGTGTCACACGATCCTTCAGAGATCATTATGATATGATGAATTGATGCTCAAGAAACATTGACTACTTATTATCAATGTTGTAAACAGTTAAATTTCTGTGGAAACAGTGATACATTTTATTATTCAGGACTCTTTGATGAACAGAAAGTTAATTAAAACAGCATTTATTTGAAATATTTATTAAAACTCTTTAAATGTTTTTACTGTGTCCTAATACTGACCCCAAACTTTTAAACGGTATTGTATACAGGTGAAACTCGAAAAATTTGAATATCGTGCAAAAGTTATAATTTTGATGATTATGGCTTACAGCTTATGAAAACCCCAAATTCAAAATCTCAGAAAATTTGAATATTACATGAAATCAATAATAAAAGGATTTTAAATACAGAAATGTCGGCCCTCTGAAAAGTATAATAATGCATATGTATATAGTTATATATACTTCATGTATTAGTTTCACCTTTTCATTACTGAATTACTGAAATACACAAACTCTTGCACGATATTAAAATTTTTCAAGTTTCACCTGTATTTTTTAAAAATACATATTTAGGCTTAGTTTCAGCTAACTCTCATTTGTGACCCTGGATCACAAAACCAGTCTTTTTTTCTTTTTTTTTCTCCCACCTCTCCCCCTCCCCCCCCCCCCCTCCCCTCTTCGGAGGACAACTTTTTTCTTTTCTTTTTTTACATTTATAGACAGTGCCTTTAACTGTTGTCCTACCATAACCTTTCACAATGTTTTAGTAAGATCCTAGATCCTTATAAGGGCATGGGGGATTAAAGCATCATATACAAATTGATACACATAACACCTCTTTTTCTTCTTTTCCCACGATGCTGCTCTGGCTTAGAAATGACCTGGAGTCGGGATTGCCTAGACATAGACTGGTAACAGGCTTGTGCTAACTGCAGACCACTGGGCTAGTCCACAAAACCAGTCTTAAGTCGCACTGGTATATTTGTGGCAATTGCCAACAAAACATTGTATGGGTCAAAATGATCGATTTTTCTTTTATGCCAAAAATCATTAGGATATTAAGTAAATATCATGATCCACTGAATATCCATGTTTTTGAGTATGCAAGTAAAACGGATTGCAAGCGTCAATTCATTGACTTTGAATTGCATTGATTCCTTCTGCTTTGAAACATGAGCGCTCGTGTTTCTGACTGACAGTGGGACTGTAGTTTTCCGTCACGGTGGCTGTAGCGTTGAGGGAATGCTCCTGTGGTATTTGCATTAGGAGCGCTGTGTGTAGTTCTAGCTCAGCAGAAATGTTTGGTTAGCTGATTAGCTCTTCTCCAGGGACTTCTGTTCTCATTCCTCTCGCTGGCCTACTGGTGACACTGGGGTGTTGCCACTCGGTGTTGAGTTAATTGCTCTCCCCCGCGCAGCTCTGATTGCTGTCCCCAGCATGTGGGAAACGTCGACCCAGATGAGTCAGGATTCATTTTGTGAAATCCAGCCTTGAGTTTCCAGTCCTTCCTCCTTTCCCTTTCACACAAATACTCTTTCCACTTCATCCTTGCTTATATCAGTCCTCCTTGTGTCTTTCTCATCTACATCTGGAAGTAGTAATATCTCCAGTAGATTTGTTTCAGTTTAATGCAGATCCTCCCAGCTCACCCAGTGTTGTTAACATTTATTTGTGTCCCTTCAGAGAGTCAGAGAAAGCATGACTGTTTCTTTATATGTCCGGACAGAAAGTATGTGTTGAATTATGTCTTCTGCTCAGTAAGGTTTATAAAACACATCTGAGGTTTTAAGTCATCATGTAAGATTACTTTTTATTTAGACTTGTGTAAACGGGTGCATTTCCCATTAGAGTCACATGGGAGATGTGATCTATTCCAGATCTCTTTTGAGCTTCAGATTCATTGAATATTTAACCTTGTGTTGACTAGACAGTGTACACAACCGTCCAGCTTATCCTCAACGTTTACTTCTGTAGATATCATTTGTCAATATAATAGTCAGGCATATTTATTTACATTAACACTAAAGACTTGGGGAAGCCGTAATATATTTCCTCTAGGGAGGCACCAATAATACAATTCTAGTTGATACAGATATGATAATAGTTTCATGTAATTGCGGTAACCATTAAATAGATGAAATGATATGCTATTTTGTCTAAACAAAATCAATCGTTTTATGTTACAAGTAAATGTATGCATCACAGCATTATAATGTTCAGTATAAAGTATGTTTTTTTTATTATTATGTGGATTATTTCATATTTATTTTGGAATATTCATCAATATTCATAATATTAAATATTACATTTAAATCAGTGTTGAATGATGGCAAAGGTGATCTAAATGTAAACATAAAAGAAATTAACATATACAATTAAATATCCAGTATCGGCTGTGTGTATACAATATATATATATATATATATATATATATATATATATATATATATATATATATATTTTGTGCATCATTAGCTTCCTCCAAAATGTCTTGGTTAGTTTAATTTGAGTGAACTATTAAACATCTGTGTTGCCTAAAATAAAATAAACATTACCTTACATAAAATAAATATGAAAAATCAGCTAGATCAAGTAACATTTCTCATTATTTATTTAGTTGATGTACTGAACTTGAGGTACTAAAATAACAGTAAAAATACAGTATATAGACATTTAAAAAAACTGATAAAATGACTAAAACACGCAAAAAAATTACTAAAATCTTACAAATAAAATGAAAATGGAAAATGCAAAAATAAAAACAGATTACAAATATTTTCAAAATATGTGTGTATGTGTGTGTGTGTGTGTGTGTGTATATATATATATATATATATATATATATATATATATATATATATATATATATATATATATATAAAATAGAAAAGTTGAAGGTTGAATTTATGTCCGGAAGTTTCAGTATCTTTCTCTCAGTCTCTCTGTACTTGAATCCCCTTATCTTTCACTCTCACAGTTAGAATTTTTTTTTTTTTTGCAGTTTTGGTTTCTTATCAGCACACTCTCACTTTTACATCTACAGACTGGAACCTCTCACATTCCACCGTGTCGAAACGCACAGACGCTGCCCCGTCGCAACGCTCCAGCGCTCAAGCAGGACACTCACTCTTTCTCTACTTCTGCCTCTAAATCCTCCCAGCGTGTCCTCCGACATTCTTCCCCAGAGAAAACAAATCCACACTGTATACAAAACTGAAACTCTGCCTCATTCAGTTCTACTCCAGATTAGCTGCCTCTAAATTGAGCATTACCCCACTATTCAGCGTGTGACAGTCATCTCAAGTCTTGCTTTTTGAACAAATTCCAAGATATTCCTTTTCAACACTTTTCCAGCGCCCCAATGCAATAAAAAGTCTATTTTTCCATTTTTAAGCTACCTCCTTTTGGAAGACTTTTTGTACCCCGTTGGCAAATGCAAATGTAGGTTGAGATGTAGTTGAAAGAGGTCCCTGCCTAAACCTCCAGAGATATCAATATGGATGCTCTGGTGACACTTGACTCTTTAAAAAGAGTTCCAGCAAAGACATTATTTCATATTTTATTAACTCAGCCCCTTCAATTAGACTCCTCGGCCCTCTAAACGTTCAGACGCTTGTCAGTCCTTGAAGCATCAGAAAACCAAGGTCGTATTTGTAACATCCATAGAAATCCATAAAATTATGCCTGGTTTAGCCAATCATTTCATTTGCAACATATGAAAGGCGACAGAAGGGGAACAAAGATGAAATGGGAATTGCAGGCTTGGCTATACCTGCTTCTCCTCATCTCCCTGTCCTCTTCCACAGCCTTATCTGTATTCCTCAGCGCTCCCCGTCCTCTCCATTACCCACTACTGGCAGCCAGTCAGGGACACTTTCCTTTGGCAGGTAAGCGGCCCGCAAGGACAAAATGGACACACGGGCAATTTAAATGATTGGAAGCAGTAAGTAATATATTAGAGAGCCCTGTGTTTGAAAAGTCAGAAGTAAATTGCATGTTATTAGTGCCAACTCAGCGAAGCAGAAAACACAAGGTTTATAGAGGAACGAGTTAAAGTTAGAGATGAAATTATGATGCAAAAGCTCACTGTGAAGAGTCGTATCTACGTTTCGGTATCTCGTAGATTTTAGAGTAAAGGTCGTGATCGTGAATGAAGGCTTTGTGGTGCTTCGTATCGAAGATACCAGTGAATATTCTCCCTCAATTTCAGACTAATCCACCCATCTCCGGCACACGGCCCTCAACGAGAGGCGGTGGATTAGAGATGTAAATATGATGTCTGAGAGGGCGTCCCTGGTGAGTTTAACCCCATCTTTGGTGTCTAGGTTATTTGCAGGCCTGTGTTTCCCTCTCTATTCATAATCCTCCATGGAGAGCTGAAATTGGTGCTTGGTCTCATTAGAGGGCCTGGTCATACCCCTAACACACCTGAGATCGATGGGTACAGGCCTTTAAGTGGTCGTCTTGGTTATTAAACGCAGGGGAAGCCAATTTCTGGCCGAGGAAAGCTAATCCGATCACACATTAGGAACCCATATTGGCTGGAGTGGCGCGAGAGGGAGAAAGGGATGAAACGGGGTTGTGTGTCCTCTATGTGTACTTACTAGATGGGCTGTTCAACAAAAGCAATATTGTCAGAGCAGAATCACATGCTTTCTGCAATCCATGCTCTCATTGTACTTCTAAAAATGTCTGGTTTAAAAAAAAAATGCAGACATTTTCTCATATTGAAATATGCTGAAATATTTTAAACTCATGTGATTTCCACCCCAGTATCGTTCGTGCGTGAGAAAGTTGGTGGATGCTTGAGTTGGTTGATTTATTGATAGAGAAGTCAAATGACACACTTTTGGCTTAAGTAACTGATATTTTTGTCTCTGGATGTGAAAAGTTGAAGACTTTGAGTTCCATTAATTACGCCAGGAAAAGAGAAATATTTACCCGCATTGAGCAAATTAGTATAATAATGCAACATGTTGCAGATTAGCATGTGGTTTGACTCTCTTCAAAGATTTTTTTATTAGATTCTTAAAAAAAAATCAAATAGGGATATGAACACACGCATCAGACGAAAAACCACCTGCTCCCAGAAAATATTCAAAGAAATCTGCTGTTGTCAAATTAGGAACTTTGGAACCAAAAAATCGAAAAAGACCAACAATTTTACAGAGAATAATGAGGTTTGTTGAGAAGTTCCATGTGGATTCGTTCAGGCCTCATCTTCAACATGATTTAAAATATTTGTTCAAAATTGGTGCTTTTCCCAACATTTCCTGACTTTCACTGTAATAGATTCCACAGACATATTTTGGCTTCCTTCATACTTCTGCATATATTTTTGATGTTACTGATCAGATGCGATTTGGCTGAGTTCAACAACCCTGTCACATTCAATAAAATATTGTTTTTGGCTTTGTTGCATTGTTCTCTGAAAGCGCCATTAGTTCCCGCTCCCATTATCTGCAATCCGCATGTCACTTCTTGTTTGACGTTAGTAATGTAATGTAATTTTATGGAGGCCGAGACAACGTATTTGGATGTTATTTGATCTTTTTTTTTTTCTTTTTTTCTGGAGACCCATCTCTGTGCGTTTCGAGCCATCTTGGCCTTAAGCTAATTATTGAATGTAATCACAGACATAGGTTAGAGTTATACAGTTACACTTCGACTGAGGGGCCTCGTCATTAGAGCCATGAACTGAACTCTGACAAAAGGAAGTGTATTAAAAATCATTATTGAGTTCAGTTCGTAATTGAATAACAGGGCCTCCCTTGGTCTGGTGAGTATTTTTGTACGGCCTTAGGCTATTCGAATTTCACGGTTCTGTTTTCATTGGGACCTCGAGTGGAGAGTTGTGGCCTGACTGAAACATTCTATGTCTGTAAAATTGTGAGTTTCTGTAAGCTGCATATGCATGCGTACAGTATCAGATGGTAGTCGCAATATGGGCATATGCTGTGACAGGACGTTGTCGAGCGATGACAGGTGGTTGCTGGGACATTTGCATAATTATGGATGTACCACATACACTTGTAGCAAGTCATAAACCCAGAGACCAGAGAGCTGAGAGATATCAACCGCTCAGAGCTTCTGCCAGGTGGCAAGACACTAACAGTAAATCTGCCTGTCGACACTCAGACACAACTGCAGATGACATGAGAACGCTTTACTTTCACACTCACTGTGGCTAACGCATGGCACAGACACTCGCAAGGGGAAAAAAAGGTTTCCTGGGGGAGGTTATTTTTTCCCCTTGGGTCTAAAATGTCACTGTCTGTTTTTTTCTTTTCTTTCCATGATATTCATAAAATGGAGAACTTTAAATGAAATGCTGTACTCTCATGTCTATTATATTGCCAAGTGTGGCAATTTGCAATCTACATTTGCAATTCACCTTTTGCGTTCCCTGGAAGAACATATGTCAACAAAAAGGCTTAAAATGACATGATGGCGACAGAGTTGTCATTTATAGGTGAACTGTTCCTATGATGCATTATACAAAAATTTCCAATATTCCTAGAATCAGATCGAATAGCTTTCCAAGAATGTGGAGTCCAACAAAATGTATCAGTCTGTTTTCACGTTCTATACAGAATGTTCATTGACTCTTTCCTGTTACTCCAGTTGTGAGTCATTTGAATCATTCGTTCAACCGATTCATTCAAAAATTCTGATTCATTCCGGAACAAAATAAATTAGTGAGTAACTTAAATAATTCCTTCAATGGATTCGTTCAAACACATTAATTTAGTAATGAAAATAATTGGTACTTCTCAATTGGAAGGCTGCTTCCTAATAAGGTTGCGTCCATCCTAGACCAGCTCATCTGAGGCTTCTGGACAAGACTTCTCCTCAGCAATAAACGCTAAATAAGGCGATCTAGAAAGTCTGCATGGCACGTCATGAAGGTTTTTGCTTTGGATACACTTGATGCATCCTTCAAAATATTCAGAATGAAGGATGCAATCAAAGGCCGCCTTCCTAGGATCCTTCAAATTGGGGTGGCCTTTGATGATGTGGCAGCCACGATATGGAAAGGTATTAGGATGCAGCCTTACGACTGAGAAACACCAAATGACTGAGTCACTGAATCATAGATTTAACTGTTTTGTTAAAAAATGCTGATTGATTCAGGAATGCCATTGCTGTGTTTTGCAACAGTTATGCTGTCTTTCTTTTGAACTATTTTTTTGTTTGTTGGTAGAGCGACAATTGACAAATTAACTGGCAATATTGTCTTATAATAGTGAAATATTAAAAGTAATAAGGCAATAATAAGTTACTCACTGTTAACTTGTTTATTCAACTGAAAAAGCTTTGCACAATCTTGCTACCTCATTGTTACTCCAACAATTTCTCAAAAACGGATAAAGATGTTGGTGCTAGTTCTAAACGTGCAGTTTGCAAATTATGAACAGACTTGAACATATGTTTTGAACTAGCAGGTCTCTTTTTAAAGTGTAAAAAACCCCAAAAACTTAGGCATAAGTGTAAAGCAAAATAACTGAACTAAATAAAATAATTTGGGCTGTAAAATTGCTATAAAATCAGTCGCATGTTCTAAATTTCAAGTTGTGTTACAAATTTGATATCGTAAAAAAGGATTAAACATACTGTTTCCATGGCAAAGCAGTGTATAATTTCAAACCTCTTTTCACAGAATGGATTTTGAGTGTTTTGGCTTTCGAATGCTTCCTAATTTGGGATGATTACTAAAATATGTGACGGGGGAACAAGCATGCCAAGCGTCACTCTGATAGTTAACAGGTTAAAGCAATACTGTATGCCCTTTTTAAAAAAAGCAATACATATATACATAGGCCAGTTTTATTTTATGGTTACAGTTATATTCATTGTAGGTGTATTATCAGGCATTTTTATATACAATGATTTAAATATACAGACAGTTTTAGTAAAAAGTAAAAATAAGTCTAGTTTGTACCTAAAAACCGAAGCAGCGATCTGAACTGTGTGAGACGGGAAGAGTGAGCCGGTATCTGAGTAATCCCCCCCCCACCTGCCCTGCAGTTCAAACCCATTACAGCGCCACAGCACAGGGACACCTCTGTCTCGCCTCTCCCGTCTTCTCGGAAGCGTGTGTGGTGTGCGCGTGCCACAGAACAAGCCCAGCTAAATGGTCCTATTGCCACCGCCTTTCTTTGCAATGCTCAAAGGAACTGGCTTTGTGTCAGACATAAATGTACTACTGTGTCCCTGTCACACTTTTGTGGGACTGAAAAGGGCCTTTCTGTAGGAAACCGAGCCGGAGTGTTGTGTTTGTTATCTGTGGTCATATGGGAAGGATGTCTTATTGCACCGTAGTTGAGGAGACTCCAGTTTTTGGAGTGAGATGCATGAAAATATGCTGTTAACCAGATCTTTCTCATCTCTCTGTTTCAGACATGCCCTTGCATGTACGGCGTAGCAGTGATCCAGCCCTGGTTGGCCTTCCCGAAGCCCAGCTTCAGCCAGAGGAGCCGTCTCGTAAGAATCCCACACGCTGGTCCACCACGGCAGGGTTTATGAAAGCCAACACCACCAGCGAAACCAATAGTCTTGAGCGAAAGGTGAGGTTTTTTTCTATTCTATTCTATTTTCCTATAGAATATATTTTTTATTTTTATTGGAAAGCAACAAAGAATATTAATTTAACTTTCTGAACTTGCTTAAAAGATGATGCTGTAACTACACCTATGGAGGCAAAATCATCTTTCTTCTTCTTTCAAACATTCTGAAGTAGCCAAGTGTTATGCATAATAATAATAATAGCTCTAAATGGCGATCACACCGAGGATTATATCTATAACCGTGTGGCGCATTGGGCGCTAAGCAATCTCCAGTGGGCTTGATGAATCGCAGCTGTTTCGGCTCCGTCTCATGGTAGTTCGACGGGACGCAAGTCTTTGTTAAATATACGCCACCATGTTTGTCTCGGGCATCCATGCTTTCGCTACATGGCAATTTTGGTAATCGTTCAGGGAATAGGTGAAGAATATGGCCCACAAAACGAAAATGGACCGTTGACGACATTGGCCAAGGGGCGGGTAACAGTTCTTCTGTATATTTCCACACTACAGCGATAATAACTAATCACTTTCAGAACGATTTTCTCCCTGATAAACGATAAAAACATTGACAGCCAATCACAATCCACCCAACTTTAAAGAGCTTGAGCATTTAAAGCAACAGATGACATAATTGCATCACACGCTTATAATAAGCAGAACAGTATTGACCATTGATGTGGGCGCTAATACATGTATCGTTATATTTAGCTTTATAGTTATAGCTCTTGGTTTGAATGGGCCTTAATGTTAGAGTAAATTTTGTTTAATGCTGGGGCCACACCACAAGATCAATGATTGGGCAATACCCGATCAAAAAGCGAGCTGACAGAAGACGAAAACATTTACATGTAAAGTCCATGCTCCCCTAGTCTCCATGACTTCACCCAAACCCTTTTCTTTCTTTTTTCCTGTGAAAATCAAAACCATTTCAAACATCATCATAGCAATTTCATTTCATTAGCATTTTCTTTCTGCTAGAGATGCACCGATTACACTTTTCTAGGCCGATTTCCGAGTTTTCATTGAGTTTGACCTGTCGATAGCGATTTTAGCCCATTCTGATTAAATTTTTTCTAACCGCTTTTTTATTTTCAATAACACAAATAATTATTTTCTATATATATATATTAGTGCTGTCAAACGATTAAAATATTTAATCGCGATTAATCGCATTAATGTCATAGTTAACTCGCGATTAATCGCATTTAATCGCACATTTTTATCTATTCTAAATGTCTCTTGATTTCTTTTTGTCCCATTATTTTTTCTCATTTTAATGCTCTTATCAACATGGAAAAGTGGATCGGCTTGCTTTGTGCAAATGTTTTTTATTGAAAACAATATTGGCATATATACTGTTCAATTTCACACTAAAACATTCTCACTTGGAGCAAATAATCTCTCACACAATGTAACACTGTCCATCAATAAAAGGGTGAAAGAAATACTGACGAGGTCCTGATATTGACGAGGGGGCGGAGAATTCGCATCAGCTGTGTGTGTGTGTGTGTGTGTGCTTGGCCATCATCAAGTGGTATTTCAGACTGGACGTGCTGCGATGATGATAGCTCAGTTCACAACGACAAAACACACATATCACTTTGGTCTTGTCAATGGAACCATTTGGCAACTTTTTAAAAGTAAACTTTCAATTCAGAATCTTATTGGCATCCATTTCGGCGTCTCGCGCTCGTCATCCACTCAAAACTGGATGTTTTGAACGTTCCTATAACATTCAGAAATAACGTTTTTATAACTTAATGGGAACGTTATGAAAACGTTCTTATAACCTAAAATTGTTAGCTGGGGAAGAGGAGAGATTCGCGATTGCACTGACTGAACACGTTTTAAGTGCAGGCATATTCTCTGAGCGAGCCCAGAGAAAATTCTTACAAGAGCAGCGTGTATCTGAGAGCGCGCGAGGCGCGACTCGAGCAGAGAGATTCGCACTCGCGCATCCGGCTCGCAAGCCCAAACAAGTGTGTGCGGCGTGCCTGTTGTTTTGTTTCCGGTCTAGCTAGATCCGCTTGCGCATTCAAAACGTCCTCGCGCGGCACAAGCCATTGAAATGAATGGGTTTCATAGCGCAGCGCATGCCGCGTCCTGGTGCAAAAGCATGTGAAAAAAAAACTACAAAGTTTGCTAGGCCAAAAAGACCGTTAATCGCGCGATAAAAAAATTAACGCCGTTAAAATGGGTTTGCGTTAACGCCGTTAATAACGCGTTTAACTGACAGCCCTAATATATATATATTTTATAAAACACCATATGCTTTTACCCAAACTGAATAATAAAAACTAGTTTAAATGGGGAAATTCTCTATAAATATTTTCTATAGACCCCTTCACGGTTGACGTCACAGGAAAATTCGCAGTGCGCAGGTCGGGGTCAGAAAGTTCATTTTATCCCATTCAATTGTGTGTTAACCAGAGAATTTCTCGTCAAAAAAAAAAAAAAAAGCCTACTTGTTGCGTCGTGGACTGTGAAAATCTCACCAGTTGTGGAGTCAAGTCTTTCAGGATTCCTGCAGGATCTCGTCCGTAAAAAAAAAAAAAAAAAATAGACGACATCTGTGGCTGCAAGCTATTAAACGGGCAGACTGGGACAGTGCAACGATCAAAGAAGCTCGTGTTTTTACTGTCACTTGTTTTATTTAAGCTACTGGATAATGAAATGGAATTGTAATTGTCTTAAAAAATTTATGTGCATCTGCATAGAAACAAGAAAAAGTGCATCTGTATACAGACAACAAAATACATTCAAGAAATACAACAGAACACATGTGAAACGGCTGTTCACTAGTCGACACTTGGCTTCTGGCATTGACAAAGAAAACAGTAAGTTGTCAGCCTATATCGCTATATAAAACCATCTGGACATGCCCACAGACTACACATATATATATATATATATATATATATATATATACAGTAAGTGTCTAGTGATTTGTAGGCTCGTAGTTTTTCGCGTCTGTAAACACTCGGCTTGTCCACCAGATAGCTGTATTTGGCGGGCCAGTGAATATCTGGCCACATGCTAACGTTGTCTACCCATTCTCGGGATCAGGCAGACAAACGCCATTAGCTAAAACAAGTTTATTATGGTACTGTTCCCGTTCCTGTGGTGGCAAAGACAGTGCATACCTTGACACAATATGCCGGTCTGTTAGCCGCGCTGTTTTTCTGACCCCATGCTGTGTGCGCACCCAACCTAGGCTTTCGATGTTTACATACATTGAAGGGGTCTATAAAGAGTCTTCATTTTCTTTTCTGACATAGCCTACTCCAGTTCTTGTTAAAACACACTAGACATGCAAATCCTGTACATCTCACGCGCTGCTTCTGCTCCCGGTGTGAATGCACTCATTGATTAACATAGACGCCGAAAATACGCGGCGCTCACGCTTGTGGTGTGAAACGGCCGTAATTCACGAGGTTTCTTACATGTGCGTTGTAAACCAGCCAATGATCAGAGGATTCTTTTAGGATTTGGACAATTTGTCTCAGACGGCCAAATCGCGGCCAAAACCGCACAGTGTGCACCGGCTTAAGTCTAGGGTTAGGACTTTTGTCTGGCACAAAATTGGAGCATTTCTAGGACAACTCGTAAGAAGTGGCTTCCCTTTGCTCCGTCTCATTCATCTTGAGATATTCTAGATGACCGTTGCCACCGTTCGTTGTTGACCTGGAACTCTCTTGGTTATGGAACCATAAGTCTTTGCTGTAAGAAGAATGGGATCTGCTTTCTTTGTTTGTTGCTTCCCTCTTGATTCCGGCCTCATTGCGATGGTCAATGCCTTTGGCTTTAAATGAATCAAAGAGAGACAGATTCTCTGTTTTCCTCCCTAGTCTCCCTAAGGCAACCAATGAAAAAGAGGCCAATTATCCTTGCAAAATGGCTGCTCTTTTGCAGTGATGACAAGCCTTCAGTGCTTTGAAACAGCAATATTCCAAATTAAAAGAAGGGCAAAGGGGAGGGAGCGAGGGAAGATGGAGTACTCCGAATGTGACACCGCAACCCTCGATGAGATTAGCGCGTCTCATGCCGTTCACTAGTAATCCTGTTTAAAAGCACTTTGCTTGTCGGTTTCTTCCATAATCCAAACACCACACTCTTATTTTAGCAGAGCAGAAGAATTAAGCTGTTTTTTTTTACCTTTCGTTCTGCACCGGATCATTTATTTCTTGATTGTTTTTTTGGGATTTGGTAAGAAAAGCTTGAGGTGTTTGGAAGGTCTGTTTTTGGTTGATACTGTCAGATGACGATAAGCAACCGGGTGAATATAAATGTGCTCTATTTTAGCACCAGTGAATTCGTGAAATGAACATAAAGGTGTTAGTTCACCTTGAAGTAAGAATAGCTGGCACTGAGAAGAAATGTAGTGTATTTGCATCTTGGCTGTCGGCTGATGTATGCAGAAAATAGTCGTTCTCCAAAACTCTGTGGCTTTTTTTTTGGATACATCTTCCAACTTTTGAATATAACTATCTCATTTCATCTGGCCAAGACTTGCTGGTCTGAGGGTCAATGACTGGCCAAGAAAAAGAAAAGGAAAATAATGAAAATATGTAGGCTAATTTAAAAATACACGTCATGTGGTGTAACCATCAAGGCAAAAGTAAAATAAATAATATCCTTACACCTAGTTTTTTTTTTACATTTTACAACCTGAACTAACCTTGCCATATTTATTTATTTATTTAATTAAACATATATTCATCATATAAAAGATGTATTGCAATCATTATGTGTATACATTGCATTTTAATGTATTTCTTTTTTATTATGTTGTATTCAGACGGATAAACAGTGTCAAAATCTTTAAAGACATTTATTTTCTTTGGCCTTTAATACTGCTTAATTTTGGTAATTATTGTTTATCTATTGTTGTGTTTCCTTTTATTGGTTGTTTTATTATTATTACTTTATTTTTATACTGTCCTGTACGGCACTTTGGTCAGCCTTGGTTGTTTTTTTTAAAATGTGCCTTATAAATAAATATTGTATTATATTGTATTGTATTATCTCTTAACATGACATTTAAGATTATAGCACTATCATTGAGTTTGGATCCTCCTCATTGGCCAGAATGTGTCCTGTTCTGTGTTTTTACAAAGCATTGTTTGTTCTTCATGGATATTTTCTCATCTGGAGCGTAACATGTGTCTCTCAGTTTCTCTTCCTGAACTGTAAGAAACCTATAGGCCTCCTGCTGCATTTGGAGGCCAATGCCTCAATCACTCCAGCATGCTCATTCATAAGGCCATCTGTATGAACTCTTCACTCATCCTATGGGCCTTTGACCTTCATGTTCCTCGCTGTGTCTCTTCCTCCTCTATTTTATCCTGCTGTTTAATGTCGGGAATACCTATATAGATCATTTTACCATGCAGGAATATCAAAATCACTGTATGGGATCGCGGTTATGTCCGGTTGTGAATTGGCTCATGCTATAACTGGAAACTCTTTTTCTTCTTCCTCATTGTTCAGACTAGGTCATCAGCCGAGAGCGCCGGGGCTCAGTAGGCTTTCTAGGCTAAGGCCCTGTGTGTCACAGGATAACCTGTTTTAGGTTTGCTCTAAAAACTCTTCAAATGGAGATTTGACTTGAGCTCCATTGCCAGAGGGCGTTTGATTTCACCTTTGTGAAAACATGCAGTGTAACATTAGAGACATGGTGTGAATTAGTAGCTTGTAATGGAGCTCCTTATTAGTTAGAAATGAAATTAGCGTGCCCTATAAATTTAGGTGGCCTGAATGATATCATTGTTGGGCTTGGATCCAAGATGAGCTTCGTACGCCATCCATTGCACAGTGAGTTTAATCTGGGTTTCAGTAAGGTATTGCTATATTGCACACCATATATTTAAGGAAATTGGTACTCATATTATTAAAACCCAATCTGTTTTTGTGTAATAGCTAAGCTGGTTTAATTGTTAAAGTAGCTTCTTGTTAACACACACACACACACGCACGCACGCACGCACGCACGCACGCACGCACGCACGCACGCACGCACACACACACACACACACACACACACACACACACTTAATGGATAAAAGTTTAAAAGTTGTTGGTGTTTTACTGCCACTACTGTAGCCAGTGTATGTATAAGTATGTTTTTGGAGTTTTACAAAAATGTAGATAGATGCATATTTCCAATGAGCCTGTTACTTTTTGGGTTAACTAATCCTTTAAAGTCAGCATGAAACAGAAGTTGCGATAGGCTTTTCTTTCCTATTGTGCCGTATGCACGAGTGAAACGCTCTGGGCTTGATTGTGTCTGAGGAATTGATTGGATGATTGGATGGTTGTGGTTTTCTATTGGCTGATCTCATGTGAGTGACAGGTTATAGCCCCGCCCACATCATCAGAGAAGAGAAGAGATGCTGCAAGAGGCAGGGGATGCTATTTTAAATAAAAGTCATGAGGGCATAAGAATAATAATAGTACAAATAAAATAAAAACGTAAACAATAATTTATAATAAACCGCAATATTCTATTAAAAATTTTAATCTTCAATTTTGATTTCATTGTGAGTTTAACACCGGGTGTAAGCGGCCTCTTTTATCCCCTGCACTGTTTCCAGGGTAAGGATGGTGAAGCGTACCGCAGCCTGCCTCGGGATGGCGTCCCCTGGGCGTCTCAGTTTCAGAGGGAGAACGCCCGCTCCTCTCTCAGTGCCAACCATCCCATGGTGGACCAGTGGCTCGAGCGCCAGGAACAGGTACAGGAGCGCTTCTGCTTTTACCTAGCTCAAAAGTGCCTCTTAACTCCAGTTAACTGCGTTGATCTCCATATATTTATTTATTTTATTATTGGATTTTTTGTCTGAGTTAAGAGTGGACTCCGGAGTCAAGGAGAGATTATTGAATACAGTATTTCTGTGGAAAGAGGATTGTGAATGAGAGAATAAAGAGAGAACGACACCCACGTTGTTGGGTGAGGATTCCACTAACCTTACAAAACGAGGGCTACGGTCTCCATAGACGTGGAGTGTCTTTGAAATGCAGCTCTTTTGTCGACGTATCGGTGGAACTGTCTAAAGGCATGTGGGAGGTATTTCAAATCCCTCTCCCTCTCGCGGAGAGAAAAGAAATAAAAGAAAGAGGAGAGGAAGGAGATTGAGACGTTTGAGGTGCCAGGCGTGCTGCAGGGAATTCACTTATTAATTTTCGCAATCGATTTTCTTGAACCGCCAGCATCCATTTCACTCTTTCCCTCCACTTTTCTTTCTTCGGCCCATTGGAACGGCCGTGACAGAGGTTCGGCTGCTTGTTTGCAATTCAGGTGGTCTCAGTTTCTCATTCCCCAGCAGTTTGCAGAGATCCCCCCGCCCCCCCACACCTCGAGGCCCGTGACACCGCGAGTCGTGCATCATCATTAGGGAAGGCGTCTTGCGTGGAGGAGCCGCTGGGTTGGATGTCGGGTTGAAAGGAACAGTCAGTCAAGGCCTGAGCTCAGCCTGACAGACTCATTCATTTGAGCTTCAGTCTATTACAGCTTAGCCTGACCCCCCCCCCCCCCCCCCCCCCCCCACCCCCCCCACACACACACACACACACACCGACCCGGGCTCACTTTCTCAAGACACGCCAATCGGAGCACCTCTGCCCTCTCTTCTTATTTCACCATTCCTCCTTTCCCCTCCTTTCCTTCTTAGCAGGAAGTGGTTATTTGAAGTGACAGGCAGATTTCAAGACAGATGCAGAGGCTCTGTTGTTATTCAAGCAACATGTTAATAAACGCACACACACACACACACACACACACACACACACACACACACGTGGACAGACACACACACACACACACACACACACACACACACACACACACACTAATAGTTTTTTTTTGCAGATTTGGAATAAGAGGGAGAGAAATTACACAATTTCATTTTTAATTTAAACCCTCCAGATCAGTGTTATTTTTTTTATCATTAACAAATATTATAGTTTTTGTTCATATTTTGAATTAGATTTTTATTTATATTTTTATTTATTGATTTATTTATTGATTTTTTTTTTCATTTAAATTTTAAAGTTGTAGTACTTTTTGTCATTTTGTATGTTTATATATGTTAAATATGTGTATGTAATTTTTTTATTACGTTTTAGTTATAGTTATTGTTATTTATTTACTTTTACTTTTCTATTATTTAAACTAAATTAAAATGAGAAATGTTGCCTTGGCAACTAGATAAAAGTAATAAAGCGTTTGAGGCTTTTTATTTTTTTAATATATAATAATTTTTCTTTTTAAAAGAAAGTTTAAGTTAACGATATAACCCTGATCTAGATTAGTGTTTGGTATTCTCAGTCGGCTGGTTAGAGTCTGTATGTGATGTAAGATTCACAAATGAATCACTCTTTTGAATCAATTCTTTTCAATGAGTTCAAGTGGTTTGTATCAATGACTGTGAGTGCAGCTTGTGAATAACTTTCTAGTTTTATATAATTTAAAATATATATATGTTTACAAGTAATGCATAATCTTGTAAAGTTTGTAAATTCCAGTACATTTATGGCTTGTAGGCTAGAGCTCACTCAGCATGCAACATTATGATCAGTTTATTCAACATTGCACAGCGTAGTAAAAACACCAGAATATCGCAAGACAAGCACGTCTCTGTGTTTTACATTCACTGTATGATTATCGTCTCCACTGGCTTATCACGGAGTTCTAAGCAATTATGTCTTTATTGCCATCTTAAATATCCATTTAATCTTTTCATTTCCCATTCACTTGTATTGGCTCTAATTGTTTAGTTGCTTCCCTCTCCACAGCCGACTCAGTTCGATATAGCCACCGTTCTATTTGCATAATGTTGTGGCTTCTTTATAGACCTTGAGTAAGCTGCTTAATTAAGCGTGGCTATTTTCTCTTTATTAACCATGTCAGGAATGCCAAAAACATTTTAAACAACTCACAAGGTTTGGATTTTCAGGAGACAAACTCTATTGGTTTTTACAATAACTATTCCATCAGCTTTAAATGATGTGCTGTTGTGGATTCTATCAATATAGTCCCGATTTTTTTTTGTGCGGTGGGCACTGAGGCTGAAAGCACACGCGGTCATGCATAGAGTCCATTGAGTCTCGTGTTGTTTTGAGTGGAGTAGCATTACTCTCTGTGTTGCACATTGAGCTACTGCCTATTTTTATGAAGATTACGTCACAGCGCTGAGATCACTGCCGGTGGTCACCTGGAGGGAACTCTCCAGCACACAGTAAAAGCTCCTTCACAGCCGCACATGCTCTGCATCAGCATGGCTCTTCCGGTTGTGTTTTTAATTGTCCCGCTTCACATTCCCACCTGGCGCTCCTACAGTGAGGTGCTGCGGTCTCTGTCCGTCGGGGATTGTTAGAGTGGCATTTCCTTTTTCATTTTTAAAAAGTTCCTCTCCCTAGTGATGAATTAGAGATGACCCATCTGGCAGGAGGAGGGCAGCGTGAGGCTTACGCTGGCTCTGCTAGCAGGTGGAATTGTGGGTAATAATACAGGGTCTCGAGGTCTCCTTCTGGAACAAGTGAGGATGGTTTTGAGAATTTCACCATAAAATTACTTTCTCATTATTATTCACTATATTATTAAGAGAGTAGAAGTACAGCTTCCGTGTCTGTTCATTTTATTCTTAGTGTGATAAGATATTGTGATTTAGGTTAACCCAGAATGAAGCAGTGTACGTGACCGCTGTTACACTTTAGCTTTTTAGACTTTTGAGTTGGATTGTGGAGATAGAATGCCATTAAAAAAATAAAAAAAAATTGGTAATGAATAAGAAATTGTCCAAGAATTACTCTTTCTGAGCTGTTCATTTCTTCTCAGAACAAGGAATCAGAATTCTGGACATTGTCTGATAAAGGAAAATAATTGCAAGAGGCCGTCAAATCAGTGCTTTATTTTTGAGGAGTGCAATTTTCTAGCCAATTCTATCTAATAAAAGAAGGACTGTACTTTATAAAGCTATAATTAAGGTTTTTGTGTGTGTGTGTGTGTGTGTGTGTGTGTCTTGTAAAATGTCGTCAGAACTTCTTTTATGAGCTTTTTGTGGATTCAGCCTAGTTAGAGAAAGTCCTCATGTAATGGAGTTATCTAATGTCAAGTTAACATTAGAGTTTAGTTTTGAATGTGAATAACGCAGGAGTGCAGGGGCAGAACCAGCAGTGCAGCTGAGAAAATATTGTTTTTATGTGGTACCGATTTGGTAACAGTAGTTTAGTGTCCAATTCTTACTAAGTAGTTGGTTATAAGCATGCATATTACTAGGATATTGGCTGTTTATTAGTATTTATAAAACACATATTAATCTGCATGACCTTATTCTTCATTCTTTAATCCCAATACATAAACTTAACAACTACCTTATTAACTATTAATAAACAATAATTATGAGTTTATTGAGGCAAAAGTCATAGTTAATAGTTAGCTAATAGTGAGAATTGGACCCTAAACTTAAGTGTGACCACATATTTTAGATATGCTGCATTAGAAATACATCGTCATATGTCAATTAGATGTGCAAGTTTTCACCATAGATCTGTCATTTACGGAGTGTTTAAATATCTACAATACATCACTAAAACATTCTCTGTTAAAATGACATTAACAGATGCTTTTAAATCATTGATGATAAATAAAGCATGCAAATGAACTCATTTTAAGATGTTTATCAGATGTTGATATTGAATAGAATGCAATATTTTCTAGAGCGCTCTCAGCATGCATGTTTATGTTTACTCAAATGGTAAACCTTTTGAAAAGGAAATGTGAGATTTTTTAACCCTTCATGACTTGCTACAATGATACTAATATGATTGTCAGGGTGCTGCTATATGTTTGTTAGTGTTATAGGTGGTTGTTAGGGTTGTATGACTGGTTGTTAGGTGGTTGCTTACTGTCCCAAGTCAAAACTGCCCAACCACAAGTCTTTATGATATTCTGGTCCCTAGATATAAGTCAAACATTATTTCAGAGTAAGATGCATCAATCTTAAGATATTACGAGCTCAGACCTCTTTCAATGACCAAACTTAACAGAATAAAAATGACTTTGCTCTGACATGTACCTGTTTTTTTAAATATACTGTAAAATAAAAAATGCAATTATATAAATAATTGTACTTAACCCTAAAGTAGTAAAACGACAGTACTTATGTCTTCATTTCTTCATTTGTAAGTGCTAAACCTTAAAGATCTGTTGGTGGAAAGCTGGAGAGAAGCTAGACAACAAGAATTAAATGCTTCACATTACAAATTTAATGGAATTCCATAAACTTCTCTCCACAAAAAAATGAACACTATACAAATAAGAAAATAAAATGTAACTGGCAATAATTCCCAAATGCACATTAAACATGCAGATGAAGACTGAAAACATTGGATCTGCTCGCGTGTAAAAGAACACAGCGCCTGGCTTCGCTCTGAAACACATCAGGCGTTATATTTATTTACTTAAATCTCAGCCTTTTACGGTTTGATAAGTGCACTAAGCTGTATTGCGTTTTTGTTAGACTCGTTTATGTTATTATGGAAAGCGTACAACTTTTTTCGGTTCATTATGAAACTGTGGAGGGCACCACTGTCTAGGTTATTATTGAGAAAACACAGGAAGTATCCTTCACTTATGTGGCACACATTGTATTTTTATCCTAATGTGGAGGGAATAAAATGTATTCCACTTCTACGGAAACTAATTAATTCCTGTATTTAATGTCCAAACAACAAACCAGCCTTCGTCAAAACTCTCGTTTCCCTCAATACAGAGGGAGTCCGCGGAGAGGTATAGATTTACCTCACACCCTGGTGAAACAGTACAGAGCGCCTCTGCGTTTCATCTTCCTGACAGAGGAATAGTGGATTGGTTTTGTGGCTGGAGGATTCTGCGTTCTCACACTCTGTCTTGCTTTCTGCTGGTCCTCCACAGGTTTTGTTTCCACTCTTTTCGAAAAATGAATCCTCTCCCTCCTCATTCATCTCTTCCCTCTCTCCCAATTCTGTAGAAAAGACAAGGGATTCTTCCGCCCCCTCTGAAAGGTTTCAGATTCTTTGTTGTTACTTTTCCCTCTCCTCTCATATGTACTGGCTTTCACAGTGTGTGTGTGTGTGTTCACAGTAGCACACATGCATTCTGGCCTCAAGCGCATGGCAAACCTGGCCTGTAGGTGCTGCTCTGATCTCATTCTTTGAACCCTCATCCAAGAGGAAAGAAATAAAGGAAAAAAAAGGGCATGCAGAAGAAACCCTCTTTCCCTTGGCTCTTTTGAAAGGCCTCTCCCATCATACCACACATACACACACACACACTGTGATTATTCACAGTGCAAATGGCAGCCCACCAGAGAGCAGCTCCTACAAAGAAACCCAGACAATGCAACCTGAGACACTGCTAAGCTCAGCCTACCTTAATTAACTATCTGCCTCGTTCCTGCCCGCTGGCTTCATCCCTCACACTCGTTTGGCCTCCATTTACCCATGTAAACAAATAAAACACATTTCTTTTGCACTTTCTTATGAAGCTACATTGCAAAGAGCTTCAGAGATTTCCCAAACAAGGCCCACCGCCAACACATTAGCAAAAGCTTTATTCAGTATTGCTGAGCCGAAGCGCCTGTTGATCTATCTTTCATTTCTTCTCTGGCTCACTGACCCCCTTAAACACACATTCAGATGCAACCTCACCCCCTTCATCTCCCGTCTGTGAGTATGAGAACTTCATGATCTAGACTCACTGCAGAGTTCAGCTAATCTCTAAGGGACAGAACGGTGAGGTAGATATAAAGGCTGTCCTTTAACCCCTTAATCTGATGTCTTGGGCTCCTCACATTCCCCAGGCCCACAGCTGACACCATTCAACCTGTCTGAAAGGCTTTCTTCACCGCACATCCAGGCTTGTCCTATGGTTGAGCACTTAGCAGACTGAAACAATTCTTCTCCATTAGCCTGCCACCTCTGCCCAACACCATGACCTTTTCACGCTACACCAACTGGAAGCAAGTGAACGAACCTTGCTGGAAAATCAATCTTAAGCTAGTTTAGGTGGTGACTGGGACTTTGAACATGGTAGGTTCTTTCTACTGGTCCAAGTTGGTCATAAGTGGGTCACAGCAATGTTAGGTGGTTTACTAGCCAGTCTACCAGCTGGTACGGCCTGACTGAACTGGTGGAAAATCTCAGCCAAGATCAGCAACCATCCATGAACTAGCTTAACTATCTTAAACTGGTGTGACCAGTTTTTGTTCTCTTCTCTTAACAGGGCCCTTGAGCAAGATGGTCTACCAGCTAAGTTGGGTCGTTCCCAGCTTGTAGTCCAGTTGTCCAAGTAGGTAAACCAGCCTGGACAACATAGAAACCACCTACAAACAGGGCTTGACAGTAACTTTTTTGCTCACCAGCCACTGTGTCTATAGTGGTTTTCCAAAGTTACTAGCCACTCAGCATTTTCACTGGCCACAATTCCATCGATACCATGGGGGAAATGTACCATATAGATATTTTTAATATCACCTCATAATTTGGCAGCAGGTACTGTATATGAGTCTGCTGTTACTTTAAGACCTGACACAGAAATCCATTATACTGTTACACATGCATTTTCTTGCTTTATACTGTTTACGCTCGCTTAAAACATAACTGACTGTATTTAAGTGAATATTTGCCAAGACTGGCATTTTTACATTATTTTGTGTGTATTTCTCTAAGCACAATAAGCAGCGAAAAATAATTTAGTACCGAGTGGCGGTTTTAAATGCACGGACTTTGGGTGTGAGCACAAAATCTGTGGGAATTAATGAAATGATGTGCAATACACGCAATCCCAGACCGAAATTCAAACCCTGCACCAACTATATTCCTTCTGAGCAAATTAAACGAGTGAGTGAGGAGAGGCGGGTTTGTGTGTCACTCGCTGTCGGAGAGATGACTGTATCGTAACTCTGTTTCTCTGCGGAAAATGAGTATTGGAAACGTTTCAGATATTTCAGTATCGGTATCGAAAAAAATATATATTTGTGACAAGACTACAATGGACTTAGTTTATTATTTCAGATGCTTTTTTAAAAGACTACAATTGAAAAATGTATAGCCTATATTATAAAATTCAACCCACCAAAGTAGCTAGTAGGAGTAAATGTGTTACACGCCGCTGCTGAACTACACACACATTTGGCGGGTGTTAAGGTCAAGCCTTGCCTTCAGTGTTCCCAAAATCAGCTGCCATTTTAAACTGGCTTTATCTGGATTTTCCAGCAGACAAAAACGTAAAAATCACAGAATAAATCCAACTCACAAATAAGTGCCTGGCTTCATGAACTTTAAGAGTTACTCATTGCGAGTCTGTGTAATCCATGCTTCAGTTGTCCTGACCGTTGTGACCCAGAACACACACATGTAGGAGGTGACCTTAGTTCCTTTGTCCCTCCATGTTAAAGTCTGAGAACACACTGTTTTCATCACGTTTGATTATCATGGCTGGGAAGCCTTAGTGTCATTTTAGGATGTGCATCAGGTTAGAAGTTCAGGGATGATGTCATAACACATAGCTCCTTTGTTTTTGGACCTGTCTGGGAATGAGCTGGTCAAGGCCATTGTTTGACCTACATGTGCTGGAAAAAATAATTGCAGGTGAACTGTTTCTTTTCAAATAATTATTTGGACACTTACAAATAAAGTAGTATATATAATTATTTTGGACACTGAAAAAAATCAATAATATCAGAAAGGGGATCTGAGGTAAGACAGATCAGACCACATCCTCTGAAAGTTACTATGTATGATTTAGAAGAAATTAATGGTCAAATTTGGGAAGAAACAGTACAGCACATTAAAACATCACTCCAACGCTCCTGCGCACAGAATTGGGTGAGAGATGAAACCATGCTGACGGCCTGGGTCTGTGGTGCAGTAGTGAGTTTGACGTGATTAAACTCGAGGTTCTGTGGGGTGCGGACTGGATCTATTCCATTCCTAGAGCTTCCGAACAAATGGGTTTTTGGGGTGTGGACTGATGAACACGAGGTTACCCCGTGAGTCAGTCCTAGAACTCCTCCTGTCCGATTTTAGGGAAAAATCGGAGACGTCCAATAGATTTCTTAGGTGCGCCGGAAGAACACTACAGACAAGTTTAATCACCATGGGAAAATCTCAGAGTAAAACTGGGAGTTGCATGATGCACCGGTGTTTTGCCAGATGAGAAGTTCATCTATGCATCATCTTTTTACTCTTTTAATTAATTTTATAACTGTATCATATATCTCTTTTCATTTATTTTATAACTGTTTTAATTTTCCTTGCTTTTTATTTTGTGATTATTTTAGTTCCTTTCTGTAAAGCACTTTGAATTGCCATAGTGTATGAAATGTGCTATATAAATAAACTTGCCTTGCCTTGCCTAAAAAAGGGTCGACTGAAGGCAATGCTAAATCATCGATCCAGGGTGGTGTCGTGTTAAAGCTTAAGGCCGGGAACCATAAGGTTGCTAGTTCGATCTCTTGATCAAGGTACTTATCATGTTACTCCTGGAGTTGTCCCTATACTGTGTGTTCATGCCATGATCTACACTGTAAAATATGACATGATCAATAAGTCATGACAACATGTTTTTACATTACTTCAACTCATCAAAATAATTTAAGCCATTTTAAACTTAATATTTTAAGTTATACGAGATTCAACTGATTTGTTTAAGTCAATGTAAATTGATATGACTTCTTAAACAGTCAAGTTTATTGTACTTAAAAATGTAAGGCATCAAGTTTTTTGTTAGACCGCCAGCCACAGCCATTTGGGAACTTTCTCTCTGCAGTTCACATTTCTAATGGATCAAAACAGTCAAAGCATGTTCTTTGGTCTGCCTGAACTCCCATAACAATTGTTTGGCTCTGAATCGAATAGCCAAAGCAAGCTATATTAAGAGACAAGCTTTTACTGATATCTGCTACACATTTTGTACTTTTTGTGCTTTGTGCAATCCTAGAAGCAGCATTCTTTTTTTTCGGTTCAGACACATTCAGTAAAAATGTCCTGCATTTTGAGGTGGACGGAGCTCTGTGACGAGTCTTGATACACCGCTGTTATCTCATTTGTACATGAGAAAGATGCATTTTGATGTTTCTTACAAGACTTTACTTTTATCACAAAGCATGGCAGGAGATAAAGAGACAGTGAGAGACTCAGAGGAGTCTGAAGATATGACTTGTTGTCCTTGCATCTATCCCGTCTGTCCCACTCTCTAGTCCAAGAAATTATTTGCTTATATTTTCTCAGTTTTTCTCTCTGTCAACATAAACTTACTCTTCACACTATTTTGCAATGGAAGGTTTACTTTTAAATCAATTTGTAGCAACTAGATGTAGTTCACAATTTTAGGCAACATGAGCAACTTTGATCATTGGCAATGCAACAAAGTTGAGTAACTTGCAATAAGAAGCAACATATTTTGGAAACCACCAATGAGAGTGACGACTGTGGAGGTCACATGATTAGGAATTCCTACTTGTACAAAACCAAAAGTAAAACGATTTGACGGCCCATCAAAATTGACTTCTGCTATTGAAACAACGTCCATTTTCTGTCTGATGTCACAGAGCCCTCTGATATATCCGAACTATAGAAGTAATATGGATTTCATGAAAAAATATTTTGTTAACTTACAAGGTTCACACTTTTTGACTTCTTGTTACTCTGAACTGTACTAACAATCTTCTTTTCCTTTCTATCATGTCTATTTATAGACAAAGTTCTGACTGACCAACATCCGAGTCTAATAAGGCCATGTTTTTGTGGCAATATATTCCTCTCGCTGTCAAAAAAAATCAATAAATGGTGCTTATCTATCCATCGTGACATGGCGTGATACTCTTTGCACCTGTCGTGCTGACAAAACACATCCTCCTTTTACCTATAATAAGGAGTCTATCCTCCAAAACACATCAAACCTGTCATTACTCCACTCCTTTATTTATGTTCTCTCTTTCTTTTCACCCTCTCTTTTATTTCCACATGGGTGATTATGAGTGTGTTATGTACTGATTAGAATTAGTGAGTGCACTTTGTGCTCTGCTCTACAGAGTGAGAAATCACTCCCTCAGTGAGAATAATTGAGCCCAGACCCGGTTGCCAGCTCATTACCCACAAATCATAGTAGGCTGGGGCAACTTAGCAGGAGACAATAATGACTTTGGGGAATTTGGAAGCTCACTGTGGTGAAAACTGCTGTTACGCTAAGGGCATATCAGAGGTGGGGAACTCAGAATACAGGGTGGAGATGTATGAAAGTACGAGGAAAGTCAAGATGTGGGGTTACTTTACTCGGATGCAAACGTTAGATCTGTCAGCGGCGATGCAAAAGACTTTGGTGAAACAAACTGTGAATGAAAGTAAAACAAGGCTCTTGTCAGGCAATTTCTCAGATGGAGGGTCCTCACAAATAGACTGGACTTGATCCAAGCGCCGTTGTTGACGGACTGCGGGAATTAGCCATGCTTGAAAAGCGCTAACATCCATCAAACGTTTCGCATTTGTAACAGACAAATTCCTTTCGAAGCCCATTTTGGCATTAAGCTGCGTCTCCCTTTCTTGCTCTCTCTCCAGCTAAGTGGTCCACACCTGGACGCAATTAAATACCCAGAAAACGAGGGTAATTGAGGGAAGACATGGCACAGTTTACGCAAATAGTGAGTGGTCCCAAAAAAATTAGAAAGCTAAGACGACTGTATTCTTCCACACCTATTAGAATAAACACTCTTGCGCCATTTATTTGGATGACAGCTAAGCAATGAGGTAGAAGATAGACTTTGGAGACTGACAGTATCCGATTTCCCAGCCTCGCTGAATAATTCATTCCTATTTATTTGATTTTTTTGTGCTGTTTTCCAGCCTTTGTTCCAGTTTATAATGTGAGTGTCTCCTTTGCTCCAAGTCATTTATCTCAAACGAGTCCACTCCACAGTGTCCATGTCCATCGTACCAACGGGCCGCTTTCGTTCTTTTATTGCCTCCATTAAAGCATAATGCTTTTAAGTTGCCATAGGAATATGGCCTACCGTAAACAGCTCTACTTCTGTGAATGGAGTCCAGGAGGAGTCCTTCTGCCCATTTAGAGAAAAGAGAAACGCATTTGATGTGCATGAGTGGCGAAGAAAAGGTCTGCGGTGGCCCTCTCTGAATTGACAGGAAGGAGTGAAATGCAGATACAGGCTGAGTGGATGGTCTATCTGCTTATTTCTTTCTGTGGGAAATGAAATCACTCGCAAATTGGTCTCTGCAGGATGGGGAACGCATGGTGGGCTTACTTGTCTCCGTTGTGTGGGGAGTCCCTTAGTTCCATAACCTGGCTGTCCACAGGTGAAGCACAATGAATGCAGGGATGAATATGCATCGGTAGATGCTTTCAAAAGTAAATTGTGCGTCACATGCTGTTATTTTCGATGAAGACTTCGTTCCCACCAGTATGAGGCCATTGCCAGTGTTCAGTGCTGTGAAATGATTCAAAACCGAACTAGCTGTCCATCAAGTGCCTGTTTAAAATTCATGCTTTAAAAAAAATAAAGTCTCTCATGCAAATATGTTTGAAGAAAATGACCTCAACCAGTAATAATAGCATGTTGATCGCATAAAAAAAAAACACTGTATTAAAAAAATTGGAATGAACAAAACATATTGAAAATAATTGACTTAAATTATTAGTATTCCTGGCTTGTTGGTATGATGAGCATCATTAAAGTCACAGTTCATTACTGTGAAATGATTAACATGCCAAACCAGCTAAAAAGCCATGAAAAGCATTACGTCATAATTACAAGATAATAAATAAATAAATAAATAATAAATAAATATATTTGTACGTTGATTGCATATAGTTTTATTATTATTCTTGTGACACAAATGGAAATGTTAGGAAGTCTAATTTTACAGATGTCTGATAAGGAACAGACTGAAAAGTACAACAATCCTTACATGACTTGCATTGTTTGAATGCAAAAAAATAAAAATAAAAAAAATTAAGAATGTTTAAACCATAAAACAGTTGTGTTTTATAGTGTTATAATTCACTATAGCATATATTAGCAGTCATTTACTACGATTTTTCTTTTTCTAGTTTCTAGTCCTTCATGGAGTTTCACTTTAAGGCCAACTTCTTTTTGGACTCCTTTTAAACTGCTGGGCTACTTTGAGTTATTGCTTTCTGCTTCATATGAATTCCGGTGCGCTTCAAAGACTTTTCCTCATTCTTTCCTAGTGGAACAGACTCCGGAGTGGGAGGATGTCTTGGATGGTTGCACCTTTGAACCTGACTGATGCTTTTGTGATTGGTCTAAAAATACAGCAGGTAGCGCAGGCTGTCAATATATCAGGGATCTCTCTCAGAACAAGGGCGGAAAGGGAATCAGTCATGTTTATTCTGTAAAACAAAAGGTTTAGCACATACATGGTGACGTGCTTCTCCGCTCCCTGCTTTCCTGTGTTTGTTCTAGCCTTCATTCAAGTTTCTGCTAAAATGTTGTATGTGTTACTTTTGGCATATCTTTTCAAGTGGGAATAGCAAGTGTGGATTTGTATTGTCTTGAAATATAAAAGCTGCCCCATTTCAATTGTTGGCCCGTTATAAATCAGCTTCACAATGAAGCCAGTGAACTTGGTGCTTACAAGATTCTTCCTATAAAGTGTCGACATGTGAATGAGCAGACTTTCCTGTACAGACAAAGCGGCAAAGGAAGGGCTGTAACCTGTCGTGAACCAAACATGCAAGCATTTGGATAAGAAGGTTAGCAGATTCACGTTTTGTATGGGCAGGTTTATAGAGGGAACCAACCATCAGCGTGGCTTCCCACACACAGATTGAAAGAATACCAAAATAATAATAGTTATATTTGCTTTGTTTTGAATAAAATATGTCAGGAAACTGTCGGTTGCAGCAAATGCTAATGCTCATTGACCTTTGTCTTGTAGACTAAACATAGAAATGGGCTAAATGCAATCTCATGAGATTAAGTAAAATTATTGTGTTGAGCTTAGATATGTTTTGGCTTTTTACACAAAGGAATTGATATACATATTCCCTTTCTGTCATTCCTTGCATTCAAAGGCTGCCAGCTTTAGATTCCCATCAAATAACTTGTCCCAGTGAGAGAGAGAGACACACACACGCACACACGCACACACACACACACACACACACACACACACACACACACACACACACACAGCTTTGTTTTTATGATTTATGAGGACATTCCATAGGCGTAATGGTTTTTATACTGTTCAAACTATATATTCTATCCCCTTACACACACACACACACACACACACACACACACACACACACACACTGCCCCTGTCCCTAAACCTACCCATCACAGGAGACATGCTGCATTTTTACATTTTTAAAAAAACATTGTTTTTTTTTAATGTTTTTTAAGCTATTTGAAATATGAGGACTCATGCAATGTCCTCATAAATCACGTATAAGTTGTAATACCAGTGTAATATAATGTCATTATACACATTTGTGTCCTCATATATCACAAATACAAGCACACACACACACACACACACATCCAGCTGCTTTTCTAATCCCAGTTCTGATGAATTTGTAAGCGTGAGTTGAACTCATGTATATTGTACATGTATATTTTCTGTTAAATTTCACATTGCAGTTCTGGACAGGAACCTGTGAAGTGTTTAGGATATTGTGTTGCCGTCAGCCAATCACAGTCTTGTCATAATGACATTTTCTCGCAGCTTCAGAGTGATCAGTCATATGGGAATTACAGTTGAAAGGATCCTGGCTGTAGAAGTGAGCACCCATGGGTACAGATGGCTGATTTTAAATCGCCATTGAGATGAATGTGAATACTAATGGACAGCTCTCTCCAGGTGTTATATACCTCTTTAAAAATAACTGATGTGTTTCAGCATATCCAGAAATGATCCTCTGGAGTTCTCATGAAATTGCCGTTCTGTTTCCACTTTATCCACCGATCTCTGCTAATGTCTTTATGATCTCAGGTTTTTGTTGCTTTTTGTAATCACACATATGCTCAATGACCTTCATGGCTTAGAGCCAGATTAATAGCTCCATACGGAGTTAGAGGGACGATCCTCCCTCTTAATCACCTCTAAATTATGATTAATCATGGAAACGCAGTCATGAGTGTGCAAGATGTTCAGCTCAAGGCGGTTCAGAGTTAGCTGTCTTTTCTATATCATGGAAATGTGCTTTTCCAGTCACATGGGTTCAGTTTTGCTGTACAATGGTATATATTTTTTTGACAATTAATGAAATGATCTGGATGGGGAAAAGATTCTTAAGAAATAATACTGATGCAGGGAGAAATGAATGACAAAGTCTGTGACCACATGTTATATTTAATAAGTTGGCCATTGAGAAATTGCACATGGATAAACCAATATCAATCATCCACTCAGCTGAATATTGGGGTTTTGCTTATGGTCTTGTGATATTGTTGGCACTATGTCGTCGGACATTCTTACAAAGAGAAAAACTCCGGCTGAACCAGCAAATCACTTCAAAAGTGGCCCCAGACAAAAGCAGGCAGTGATAACTTGATTTTCGATAATTCATGCGCCCTTAAAGCTCTGTGTGGGATATGAGAAAGTATTCCTGCCTGTGGTTATTGATGAAGGCATGCCAGTTAAAGGCACTGCCTGCTTTAGGTTTTATTATTGACTAAATGATTGATTTAAACCCTCATAATTAGCTGACCTAATTTAATAAAAGTGCAATTTAACTATACTGCAGCCCCACCGAAGCGTCCGGTGGCATTGATAGATAAGCCTGTGCGTGTATGAAATCACAACTGACAGATGATGTATTTGGTACAGATGCATTTCGTTGACTGAACGAGAGAAAGAGAGAGAGGGACATTGACATTTTGTCCCGTGTCTCACTGCAGGTCACTCTCGCTAACTTCTCTCCTTGATCTAGACAAATGTGAATTAGCTCACGTATCTGATTTCATTTACTTAATAGCATTAAGAACCTGTTTGGCTTTAATTTGCTCAAAGTAATCCTTGGCCGAGCCAAACTTTTATACACCATTAGCGGTGTCTTAAAAAAAAAAAGGGGGAGACAGGTTTAAAGGGGCTGATGTCTTTGTTGATTTAAACGGGGGGAAATAAGAGTTGAAATACAGTGGCAGAAATAAAAGGTTGCTCATTGGATTACAGGAATCCATGTTTCAACTGCTGCCTGCTTGTGTTTATGAGCATTCACATACAGTGTTTGCTAAATCAAGCAGCACTATTTCTATTGCTCATGTTTTGTTTTGATTAAGTTTGGTTGGTTTGATTTGGTTGGGTTAGGTTGGGTTTGGTTGGGTTAGGTTTGATTTGGTTGGGTTTGGTTGAGTCAGGTTGGGTTAGTTTGGGTTTGGTTGAGTCAGGTTGGGTTAGGTTTGATTTGGTTGGGCTAGGTTGGGTTGGGTTTGGTTGGTTTGATTTTGTTGGGTTAGGTTAGGTTGGGTTTGGTTGTGGTAGGTTTGATTTGGTTGGGTCAGGTTGGGTCAGGTTGGGTTAGGTTGGGTTAGGTTTGATTTGGTTATGTTAGGTTGGGTTTGGTTGGTTTGATTTGGTTGGGTTAGGTTGGATTTGGTTGGGTTTGGTTGGGTTAGGTTGGTTTTTATTTTTTGGGCTGGGCTTGTTTTGATTTGATTTTGATTTGTTGGGTTGGGTTGGGTTGGGTTGGGTTGGGTTTGGTTAGGTTGGGTTAGGTTGGGTTGGGTTGGGTTGTGGTTTGGCTTGGCTTGGTTGGGTTTGGTTATGTGTTTTGTTTTGCTTTTGAAAAAAAAGTCAGAAATACACATTCAGGTCTTTATTTTACCACACTTTGTGTGTTTGCGTCTGTAGATTTCTCATAAATTCATCAAAAGTTGGTGTTTTAAATCCTCGCGCTGCTCCGCGATCTCTGTCTGCACCCTGTCATCACACACACCGCTGGACAGCTCTCTCTCTCCTGTACAATGCTGTCAGATCCAAATATGGTCATGTCCTTTTTATCAGCAACCAATCGTGAAAGTAAAAGGGGGGATTTAACTCTAAATGCTCAATCTCATTGGCTGATGCAAATATGCCAAGCCCGTTTTCTCAAAAAATGACTTTTCTCTCATACTCTAAGTCTGAAATCTCCACCTCAGTAGCACCAATATACACCAAACTTTCCAGTCTTGTACCTAGTTATATTATGAAGACATTTACAGAGATATTTTTAAATATATTATTCCTAGCCTGATTTATATATCATTTTATTCCAAAAAACATGGCGAAATTTTTTTTTTTTTAAGGCTATTGACAGTATATTCTGATTTACAAAATAACAAAAGTAGATATCCATAAATCCCTCAGTATTTTTTTTCCCATCTAATATGTGAACACAATGAAAAATAATTTTGAACCTGGCTTTATCCAATACTCAGATTTCGTCTTTTAAAATATATGCAAATGAGTGCATATTTAATTAGAGAATGCCTAATTTGCATATTTAAACATTAAATTACAGAAAACTTGTAATACATTTTTTCTCATCTTGATCTAGGTAATCAACTGGAAAAGTTTCATGGTGATATCTGCTAGTTAAAAAATGTACCCTATTCACCTGTAGTGTCTCCCCTTAACACACTACACAATGCAAGCTCTGTAGGGGTCCTCAGTACCATTCAAAACCACTGAAAACAGAAAAATCAATAAATAAATAAAATAATTGGGGAACATCATATTTCAAGTGCTGAGCTTGTTTTGTCTGAAATAAAAAGCGCTAGAAATAGCACTTTCTGCCCCAGAACACGTACGGCTCTCTTTGAAGTCTCATTTTCACCCACAGGTACCATTACAGGAGAATATGAAAGTGTCTGAGTATGAGTTTAAAACTTGGAAATATTACCACCCCACTTACCAAAGGCACACTCATGAGCCCCACAAACTGACAACACACAGACACGGCTCTCAGGTCTCGCCAAACAGCTGAGCCGAATTTCCACAGGAGACACATAATAATCGCTGTAGAAATGTTGCAGCTGATATATATGCCATATTACAGAGGGTGATTATTATTTGAAAATAATCACACTGTTGTCACCTACAAAAAAAGGACTATGGTGTTTAGTTATTTGGCCATGGTAATGCCATGGTTCTTTGGACTTAGCTTATGGTAAAACCATGTTTTTGGACAAGTACCATGGTAAAACCATCATATTATTTGAAGGTCATTGGAGTACCATGTAAGTTCTACAATATATGAATGGTAATCATACAAAGCAATGGTGTCTGGTAATTTCACTGTACCATGTAACAGTGCTTAGGGGTAAAAAATCAATTACATTCAGTCAACTAGTCTTTTTCTTGCAAACAATACGAAATAAAGATTTTTTTTTTTGCAATTATATAGCATCTCTTTGTGGCTTTGTTGATGTTTGTTTGTATTGATGGGTCGATTCTTTTATCCGTGTTGAGGACAAGAGAAATACTCTGATGAAAAATAAGTTAATCTAAGATTTAATCAATGCACAAGATGACAGACATATTACGAGGCCTGATTATGGGCGTGCATTAATGGATTTTACAGTCTTCTGTTAATATCCCCTGTGACATGATAAGTGTATGAAATGTCTACCAAATGGGCTATATTTTTTCATTTGACACTCCAAATAAACAGTGGCACAAACCAACCACAGTGGGATAGTGTTTGTATAAGTAGATTACAGTAGTGGGTCAGCTTTATGTCCGGTAATGACTTTAAGTCATCATTTAGGTCCTTTTAGCATTTATTCCCCCAACACAAATACGAATAAGCATCTTGGAAATGATGAGTAGTGTGATCCATTGACTGTTGTAATGGAGATTTTGTTTAGCGGTAAGATGAAATGACCCTGTGTTTGAGAGAAGGATGTGAAAAACCCAAGTCACGTTCAATTAAATCAGTCTAATTGAGGTAATAGGAGTTGCCTCTGAGGACAGACGGACTATAATGGCACATTGTGGTGCCTACAGAAGGCCTTTCATCTCCATTTGAGTACACCATCTATTTCTATATATCGTCTTGAATGTTCAGTGGGTTCCAGTTGTGTATCACCTACCGTCCCTATAAGGGTCACTAGTTCCCCCAACCAGACATGAGCATTTTTGTACAGCCATAGTATTTCTAATACTACTCTAATTTGTTATGGTTGGCTTTTTCTGTGTTGTTTTTTGGGTGTGTTTGACTGGAGGTAATTACCAACTTTTGTCCGCAGTCAGGAACTGGACTGAGGTCACTATTATTGGAGGTTGTAAATATTTGGACAATTATTGTTTGAACAAATTGCCCACTTCCTTATATTTTCTTTACGGCACTTTTCCCGGACTTTACATTGGACGGGAATATAGTCCTTTAGATAAAAATGCAGAGGTGTATGTTTGTATATAGATTTTAAGATATTCCCCACAATTAGTGAGGATAATGGAAAATACGTGTCTTTGTTTTTGTAGTGGTCTCACATAGTTCTGTTTTTGACTGTTAGCGTATAGTCCAGTCTACTTTACAGCTTATTTTAGCCTACTGATTATTTATCAGACAGAACACAGAAAACTAACATAGTTCTACACTTGACTATTTAGCTTAATTGACTTTTAATTTAATTTTCCACATTAACACACACTGACTTCAAGAAGTTTGAGAAAAAAAGCCAAAAGTCAGATTGAACCTGCTGTTTTTCTGCTAGTGCTTGATGTTGTTGTGTCCTGTATGCATCAGACAAACTGAGGCTGAGACTTACGTTGTGTTATTAAAGTCACCATGAAATCATAATTGTTATTTTTTTAGGCAAAATTGTAGTATTTATAAAAAATATTTATCTGCGCACATCATTTTTTTTCTAAATTCATGTTCCTTATAATCTTGAATCAGAATAACATCCCCTCCCTCTTGCAGCATCTCTTCTCTTCTCTGATGACGAGGGCGGGGCTATAACCTGTCACTCACATGAGATCAGCCAATAGCAAATCACAACCATCCAATCAATTCCTCAGACAGAATCAAGCCCCGCCCACATTTGTTCTTGTTCCAGGAGCCATTTAACTTGGAAATACATTGCAATAAGGAAGAACAGACTATTGCAACTTCCATTTCATGCTTGCTTTACCTATTGCGACCCAATTCAACGCAATTCGTAAATTCGACCCAGTGCTGGAGGAAAGCTCTGCTTCTGTCACTAACTGTCATGTTACACCACTGTCAACTGCGAAACGTCCTGATTTCCTCTGGTTGTTGTGGAGGTCAAACACTGTTCTCTCCACAGACGTGACCTTCAAGCCCTGCAGCAAGGCTTCGATAAGATCATGCAGGGCTCTGTTTGGATTTCATCCAACACACTGGATATCAACCATGGATGTGAGAGATTTTTGATTCATTTGCCGCTATAGGCCAATAAATAGAAGAATAACAAAGTGCAGTAAGCAGTAAAACTATTTGCGCTACAAACCAGTGTGTTTCTTTATGATAGTATTAATACCAGTTTCAATTTCAAGCAGCATAACGCGGTGTTTATAGCTAAAACAGCTAGAAATGTTAAAAATAAGGTGAATAGTTCAAGTTTTGAAAAACGTACTCCCTTCAGCTCCTCACAAGCTAGCAGTCTCTCAATGTGACGACCTCCTGCATCTGCCAGGAACAATAATATAATGCACTGTCTGTCTAATGGCCAGCTTTGTAACCTCTGGCTTCCTGTAACTGCTGCACTGAGTGGCTTCTGGCCTTCACCCAAGCTCACGAACACACACAAACACACTTATTTTTAGTCGCCACATATCAGCAGACGCCTTAAGCACCCAAATGACAGCAGTGGATTCATCCCTTAAAGCTGATGGGGATCTTCGCCTTTGGGACGCCCATGAAATGACCTTCTCCCCCTGTGATGGGCTGATGCAGGAGCTTATACATCTGGCAGGTGTACAGAACCGGACAATGAGCTTCTGGCACCCAGCCTCGGTTTCTGTGTCTGTCATTACCGCCGCTACCAGCCAAAGCGACACTTTGTGTTCTGTGCGAGTGACTTTGTGACAGGAACCATTCTCTCCTGTCCACGAACGCCTGCACCGGCCCCGGCCCTCATGGTCCAATGTGACTCACGTCACCGCTCACATTTATCTCTTATTGCTAATTATCTAATTCTCAGGCGGCAGACAGCAGCATTCACAGCTGAATATAGACACTCCAGCACAGCTGCATTCATGTCACATGAAACTTTCTCTACTCCAACTACTAAATGCATTTTGTTTTTTGTTTTTTTTTCCGTTTATTTCACACGTCATCATTGTATAACTTATACACTACTCCAGAAGGTACAAAGGGCGAAGGTCGTGTGAAATGAGGAAAGAAGCTACTAAAAGCTTTTAGAAGGGGATCCGACAACATATATTATACAAACCACAAACTCAATATACCATAGAAAAAACATAGACAAATACATAAGTAAATACAACAGAAAAACAAACACAACAAACAAACAGACGATCCCAGCACTAGTATCACACTACGGACTGTTCAACAATCAAGTCATGAGCAAAATTTCTTTACGTTTTTTCTTGAAAATGGAGACAGCTTGGAGACAAATGGAGCGTATGTTATGAGAGTTCACAAGGACGTCAAGTACCTACTTGAGGGAACATCAGTGGCAGTCCTGACCAACTTTGTGCCCTAAACATAAGACAGCCCTAACCCCCCCCCAAAAAAGAAAAAAAAACAATGAAGCATTTATTTACTTATAATATGTAAGGACAACCAACAATAAGCATTTAATATTCAAAGATACTTTATATGTGCATGAAATGTCCATCTATATAGTAAATACACACACATTCCATTTAAATAATACATAATTATCAATTAATTGTCATCATTCAACATTTAATGAGGTTTTTTTAACAATGAATTTACAATGAAATTGGTAGGTAAAGAGTTTCGCAATGAAAATAGATCTTTTTAGCATGTAGTTTTTATTTTGGGGTGAAATTTAGTCTTGACGTTCTTGACAGAGATTAACTCATTCTGCTTTTCTAAAATCCCTATGTATTTTCCTTTTTGAGGAAATACTGTACATATTGTATTTACTTATTGTTTTGTTACATATTCATTTTCTGAATTTCAGTCCAGACTTTTCTCTCATCATGCTTCAAATATCAGATATCAAGATTGAAAATCAGTGAGACGTATACATACCTGTAACTTTGGAAATCTGACCCAAATTGATGCAATAATTCTTGATTTAGTGCCGTGGGTGACCAGGTTTGATTGAATATTCTGGATCAAATGTAATTAGGATTTCTTCCAACCCAGCACAGAGATACGAAGGCAAAAATCCAGCCATTTCTGTCATTGTATTGGGGCTGCAAATTGCTAAACCACAGACAATCGACTGTGTTTGGAGAGGCAATTGACTCATTTTCACCAGAATACGGTAACAGACCTGGCGCTGCTTTTTTAGAGGTTTACTAATACAATTTTCATGACCTCTAGTCATTCTTTAACCTCTACAACAATAAAAAAATATACAGACAGAGGAAAATAGGGGTCCAGTCATCCTCTTCAGACGCGGGTGCGTGTGGTGGAGGGTGACGGTCTGAAAAGACTGAATGCATTTCCATATAAAGACGGAGAAGTGCTTATTTAGATGTGCTTGACATTTTGGTGAGAGGGAAGGTTAAGGGTGAGACCACTGGAATATTAATATCCGTGGCTAACAAACCATTGCAGAATCTCGCCCCGTGTCTAGACACTCACTTGGCTTTGGAAATGATCCACAGTCAAGGGTTCGAGTGGAATTAATGTGTAGAATATATTCTGTTGCTAAACTCGATTTTCTTTGGTCCCTTTTTCACTTGCAGGGACATGCATTCTCAGACATAAAGGAGGCAATATCAGGAATGAGTGTAAAATGCTGTCTTGACAATTGAATTTTTTGTTTTAGACACTTTTTTTCATGAAAAATATCCCATGAATTATGGACCACACTTCGTTCTATTCTCTTCCAAAACCTCACACAGTCAAAAAGTTGCTGCCTTATTTATTTTATTTTTTTAAGTACAATCAACTTGGATGTCATTTCAACTTAAATTACATTCGACTGACTTACAAAATTAGTTAAAAATTAAAAAATTTCAAACAAACAGATATTGTCATAACTTATTGATCATATATCATATATCTTATAGATCTTCTCACCTATTTTCACTTTAGTTTTCTTTTTATTCACCTTTTATTTGTTTGTCAATTTTTCACTTTGGGAATGTCGATAGAGTATGTAAAAGCATTAGACCATATAACTTATTTATTATTATTATTTTATCTGACAAATCATAAAACATTTATTTCATATAAACATATTATTTATTTATCTCCTGATTTAATGTGTAAGATAAATGTTCTATTTTGCGTCCATAAGTGTGATTGGATCTTTAGAGACTTTAGAGAATGTGTAAATTCAGTCCGGCTAAAGAATATTCGGATTTGAAGTGCATGTCAGTGCCGAGAAGGACTTTGTTTCCTATTAGGCATGACTAAACATTTCAATGATGGCAGCTGAAATGCTTTTTGCGGTCATCCTGTCAATATGTTTAATGGGATATCCTGACTTCAATCCTGCCTCCATTATATGACAAGACCTTATTGTTATACATTTTATGAAGAATTGTAAATGACATCTGCACATATCAGATGTGTCAAGAGGTTGAGAAATAGAAAGACAGAGAGATGTAAATTAGATAAGGATAGTGAAAGAAACAAATGAGCATCCACTCAACTCTTCCCTTATCCGATTAGCAGCAGACCTGAGCGGCCGAGCCCAGACTGATTGATTGAATATGAATAATCGATTACAGGCATCTTTTCAAAGGCACGCTCTGATGTCACGACTGCACCAGGGCCGTTCTCCCAGTCAACCTGATTTAAAACAGCAGCCATTATGGTCACTCTATTAGATTAGAGCGAGAGAGGGAGACGGAGGCTGGGAGGTTTATGTGAGATGTAAGGTAGAAGCATTGACACAGTGTTTTTTCTCTGGTCCCCCACAGGAAGAAGACGACGACGAGGAGAGAACCGGCAACGGGAAGAACGGAAGGATCGAGCCGGTGGGACGGGCAGATTCCTGTGTAGAATCAGCTTCACTTGAGTAAGGCGTCACAGGAATTCATGAAATTGATCCGCTGTCTGTCTTTCTCAGAACCTTCTTTGTGTATCCAAAAACAACAACAACAACAAAAACACAAAAAACAATGTCTTAAAAGGATTAGTTCACTTTTAAAAAAACTTTTGCTGATCATTTACTCCCCCACATGTCATCCAAGATGTCCATGTCTTTCTTTCTTCAGTGGAAAAGAAATGAAGGTTTTTGATGAAAACATTCCAGGATTTTTCTCCATATAATGGACTTCAACAGGACCCAAACGGTTCAAGGTCCAAATGACAGTTTCAGTGCAGCTTCAAAGGGCTTTAAACGACACCAGACGATGAATAAGGGTCTTATCTAGACAAACCATCGGCATTTCACAAATAAATAAAACAGTTTCAGTTTTATAAGCACAAATGCTCACCTTGCTCTGTTCTGTGATGCGCGTTCGTGACTCACGTAATACACAGTTACGTTGAAAAGGTCACGCTTCTGTCCTGACGAAAATGTTCTTTTAGCCTTTTTAATATTAAAACACCCAGGATACGCACACGAAATGGGCATTTAAACGATAAACTGACACAAAGACATTTGAATATGTGTATATGGTCCTCCTTCCTCACATTCGTAAACACTGACTCGGTACTTCCGCCGACGCGTGACCTTTTCAACGTAACTGCGTATTACGTGAGTCACGAACGCGCATCACAGAACAGAGCAAGGCCAGCATTTGTGCTTATAAAACTTCAACTTTTTTATTTATTTGTGAAATGCCGATGGTTTGTCTAGATCAGACCCTTGAACCGTTTGGGTCCTGTTGAAGTCCATTATATGGAGAAAAATCCTGGAATGTTTTCATCAAAAACCTTCATTTCTTTTCGACTGAAGAAAGAAAGACATGGACATCTTGGATGACATGGGGGTGAGCAAATTATCAGCAGAAGTTTTTTTTTAAAGTGAACTAATCCTTTAAGAAACATTTCACCCAAAAAGATAAAAAACAAAACAAAATGTAGGGTGAACGTGCTCAGAAACAATCATATGTTTCTTATTCCTGCTCTTAAAACTACTGAAGTTATCCAGTCAGGTGCAGTGAGCGATTGTTCTTTTTCTTTTGTTGTTTGATTAACATTAAAAACACAGAGACCATCAGGAATATTAGGCTACTGTCACTTTAAGAGTGAATGCATGGATCCAATATACTGATACACATGCGTTTTACTTCTCAACTGTTTACATTTACTCAAGACATAACTGACTATGTTTACAAGGAAACTTGACAATATGGGCATTTTAACTTAATTTACATTTACATTTATTAATTTAGCTGACGCTTTTATCCAAAGCGACTTACAATTGCTATACATGTCAGAGGTCGCACGCCTCTGGAGCAACTAGGGGTTAAGTGTCTTGCTCAGGGACACATTGGTGTTTCACAGTGGATTTGAACCCGGGTCTCTCACACCAAAGGCATGTGTCTTATCCACTGCGCCATCACCGCCATCACCACCACACCACGCCATCACCACCAAATTTAGTTTGAATATGTCTGTTCAAGCGCAAGAAGCATGGAAAAGTTCAATTCAGTAAAACTTTTTTTCAAGTATCAAATAACTTTTAGTTTTAGTTCATTATAATACCCCAAAACCCAAATATTTTGTGTGTGTGAATTAGCCTTAAACTGTCCTCTCATCAGTTCATGTGCTCATCCTTTTTGTTGTTGTCCTCTCTATCCCATGTATTCCTGCCATATGTTTTTCCTCTCACAGGTGTAGTAGTTCTCCCAGACTTTAAAACCCCCAGAACTAGCCCTCTGCAGGCTTCAATCTGATCCTAATCACGTAATTGAAGTGTCTGTTTGGTCCCTCCATCGACCCGTGTGTCTTAATGGCCCCTGGAGTTCTAGATGGATCTAAACTAGCGTTAGCTTCCAGCGCTGCAGCTCTTAGCTACTCACAGCCGCTCTGTCATCTTCTAAACTTTTTATGTATTGCCTTTTCTTTGTTTACTACTTTTCTTCTGTTTTGTTCCTCCTCACATTCCCGTCATTTTTCACTGTCCCTAGTGAAATGTTAAAGCCGGTTAAGGTGTCCAATGGCGGCGGGCCCCTAGGAATCCACGTGGTGCCTTTCAGTGGCAGAGATAGAAGGTAAAGCTCAACAAAAATTCTTTGTATACCATGAATATGTTTTCATTCCATAGACCATGTTTTTTTTTACATCTTTTACACCCTTTATGAACATTTCTTTGCAGTTCTGTTCTTAATAATCCAGAAGTGTCCTCTGCATCCTTCAAACTTTCTTTCATACCGTGACAAGTTTCCCTCAAGGTGTCTATATGGAAGTTGACTATTATTCCTCAGCATGTACCATCCATTCAATATAGTTTTTCATCATTCCTCAAGGACGTATTGACAGTATGGCCCTCTCTCGAGTGGGTCTGTGGGACTTTCTATAACTAGTGTATGTTCTCCAGTTGAATAATGAGAGCAAAGCTACATGGAATGGGACACTGCTAAACAAGGACATAGGGGACACGGGGCATGGCGCTGAATAAATGAGGTAACTTTATTGCTATAGGAAAACCTCAATCCGGCCAACTCAATTCATCTAATCTGCTTCACCCAATCTGACTAAAAGCTCATCCATATTATGGGTCATTCACAACATCCAAGGTCAGCTGTTGTAAGAATCACACAATGAAAAAAGGAAGGTGCAAATAAATGAAAAAAGTGTTCAAATGCTCTAGATGACGACTATAAAGGGATTTTCAGAGAGCTTTTTTATCAGCTATAAAAACGCACAACCTTTTCAGACCTAATTTGATGCTGGTATAGAAAATGAATGTCAAGCCAAAAAAATTCAAAATAAAAATAATATGATTTGATGAGTTTCAGTATTGGATTCATGATAAAGGGATAGATTTAACAATAATACAAATAATAATAATGATAACAATTACCACAATTATCATCATAAAAATATTTTAAGTGCCCAATAACTAATATTTAGAACTTTAATTATTGAAGTTTAATTATCGATATGCTTGACATAATAATACCTACAATGGACATACTTAATTTCATTTAATTTCATGTAATTTTATATATTTTCTATTTTTTATTTTATATAATTTCTAATTAAGTAATTTTTATTACTTTAAATTTTTTTTTATTAATTCATTTTATATTAATAGTCGGCTGTGAAATAATGCTTGAAATCTATTGTGACTGTACCTTAAGAATTGAAACATTCTTATATTACAGTCTCTTTGAATGTTTAATTCAAACTTATTAGTATGCATCTTTTCATACATTACCATATCACACACACCACCCCCCCTCCCACCCCACCCCCCACCCCACACACACACACACACACACACACACACACACACATTCAGTAGCCATCCGTCCTTGTCGTCATGTCCTCTTATCAATCTCACTGTTGTAAATGGTCACCGACGTGATATTTTAGTTAATAACTAATCAGATCTGTCAATTATACTCACCCAATCACAAAGGCACAGTTGCACGCCTGTAACGACTTCATCACCGTGTGATTGGTGGAGGTGTTGAATGTTCACTCATTAGCATCTTGATAGAGGGCACTGAGGTGACAGTGAGATCTGCGTGTGAACTTTACAGTGACCAGTGTCTTCTGTCTGCCAACAGCATGAGGCGTATGACATCTCTGAGAATTACACAGAAACATGACTCCAGTAACGAGATCTCATCACGTGACCAGTGTTCACGGCAAACAAGTCAGGGTCTAATTGCTCACCATAAATGGATCCTGATTGCATTGTTACTCAATTAAAGGCAGTGGAAGAACAGGTGGTCTCCTTCTCGCTTAGTCTTCTGGGCCATCACTCAACAGACAGCCGTCTCTGGTTATGCTAAAGACATTAAAAGTGGCAAGTCGGCTTTCACTCAATAGAACTAAAACGATCTTTTAGATGAATGGCATATATGCTCCAAATTCTGTACGTTTCTTTGATACCACGTTGTCAAGTGCTCCAAACAGGACACTAAAGGAGATTATATTATATAAAAAAGGTCCTTACTTTAATGGGAAAATGCATACTTTTGAGTGAATAATCTGTCAGTATCGAGATATAATAGTCTTGCATACTTTTTAGGATGGATAGAATGCAAATTGGACACAGCCTTGAGGCATGGATACACTAAGTGCTCCGTTGGCTTCGATTTATACAAATGCCAAAGAGAAGAAAAGCAAGGATAGAATATTCATCTTTTGCTGTGTACAAAAACAACAACAACATTTTGTGAATTCTGACCGGCAAATTCATATACCAAAAAAATTACCAAAATGTCAACATGGTATACACTGTATAGTAATAATGTTTTAATTGAGAATTAGTCAATATTACATTTCTGGACAATATTATGACTGATAATAACTGATAAATGTTAAAATTACCATTTTGTCTAAAAAATAAATTTAAAAAAATAAATTGATCCTTTTAAATGCTACAAGTGAGTTTAAGCATTGCAACATTATATTTTATGAAACATGAAGAACTCATATTCACTTGGAGATTTGTTTTAATGTTAAGGAAAACCCATAAATGACTGAAATTAAAACACTCTTTTGTCTAAATAAATAAAACAAATGCTTCACTTAAAAGTCAATACGTTTAAAATGCTACAAGTGAATTAATGCATCACAACAATATAAAGTACAGTATAAAATACATATTCATTTTAAGATTTGGTCAAAATTACATTAGTGTCATTATATTATTAATATTTTTAAAATTTAAGACAAGTCAGGTATATTTATATAGCGCTTTTCACAATACAGATTGTATCAAAGCAGCTTCACAGTATCAATCAAAACAACATAACAATGTTAGTAAAAACGTAAAAACTTTAAGTGAGCGCTGCATGACAAATTTAATCTATAAAATAAGGCCAATGCTAATGCACAGTTAAATATCCACTTACAGATAAATGAGTTTCTAGTTATAGGATAATGAATGCATTAATGTTTTTCATTTACATCCTGTCGGCCATATTTGTTGCGTGTTTTGAGGTAATTTTCCATGCCTGAAGTTCAGCGTGACCGCACCTTAACTCTCCTGTTTTAAGCTGATGAATAACGAGCCTGTACAGATCGTGCATCAGTCCAGTGGGAGTCGAAGTAATCCTCGTGCGTCCCCACAGCTGCTTTACATCCAGATTATGAAGACAAAGTACAAGCTGTGTAATTATTCACAAGACCACACCACAGCCAAGCTCCACACTCAAACTAATCACGTCTTCCTAGAACACAGTTTGTTCCTTTAAAGGAGGGTTTGATCTGTCCATCCATCCATCTGTTTCTCCAGCTCATGCAATGAAAGTTTTTACGCTGTAATGTTTCCTTCACGCACATCACTCATTCAACGGTTCTGCTGTGTGTGCATCCATGGGATCTAGTCCCAGTGTTCTGCGATCGGCACACACACTTCTTAAACGCATTAATGTAGTGTTTTAGTTTCAGTAAAAGTTTGGTGTTGAAGATTGCTGATGCAACAGACTCAGGCGTTGAGGAAAGAGTTCGTAAGCTCGGTTTATATCAAAATCTCCTCTGCACTTTTTTTTTTAACTCATCCGATGCGCCGGTGCATTTCACATGATTATATCTCAGGGTTTGTAGATTAGGGAATCTGAAACCACTGCAGGTCTGAGAACAGTGCCACAAAATCCATATGGCCAAAGTGGGCTTACGTTCAAAAAGTCATTTTTTGATGTATTGAGTTGAAAGAGCCGCGTCAACTGTTCAAAAGTTCAACATCACTGGGATGATGTGTATTCCTTTGTACTGTTTTTTTTGTTTGACTCTTTTTCTTTGATAAATGTGACAGCTATCTATTTCTTTAAATCCTTTTTGAATATGACATAAATATTATGTTCATGTCGGTCTAATCTTGTCAAAGGATGCAGTGGACACAGTTTGAATTGTGACTTATATGTATTTACCATATGACCTATGATTACTTTAGTTTCCACCAAAAAAAATACTACAGTTATTTTCAATACAGTATGGAATTATTATTATCTTTAATAATAATTTATTGTGATACTGTGCTGTTGTAACAAATATTTTAATAATAATAGTTACTAATTAATAATCATTTATTTAAATATTGTGTAATTTAATAATACTTATGATAAGTTAACACTTTATTTTACAGTGTCCTTGTTACACGTTACATGTAGTTTATATAGTAATACTAGAAATTAAACTAACCCTCAACCAGACCTAATCTCAACCCTATAGAAAGTACATGTAGATACTTAATATTACTCAGTATTTAAATGTATAATGACACTGTAACAAAGATTGTAAAGTGCAGCTAATAATAATAATAAGTTCATTTGTTATAATATAAAGAAGGAACAGTACATGCACATACAAATACGTTCATTATACCTCAGAAAGAACTGTGTAATATAATCTGGGTTAAGTTTAGGTTCAGGGTTTGTACCAAGTTATTACCTAGCTATTGTAATTACTGTAATAAACACATGTGCATGGGGAACAGGACTGTCTACCCAAGTAACAATGATTGAAGTAACTGGTATTTTTGCTGAAGCTGTGGTTACCGTAGTAAATATTTGTCTCTTGGTTTCTGGAAATATCTTTCAAACTGCATGTAGAAGTGACTGTAATTGCACTGAGTCCTCTGACAGTAATGTGTGGTGTGTCTGATCTGAGACCAGCTCGTGTGTGTGATATGTGCTGTGACTGTTCCAGGACTCTGGGTCTGTTGGTGAAGAGGCTGGAGAGAGGAGGAAAGGCGGAGCGGGAATCTCTGTTCCAGGAGAACGACTGTATCGTCAGGATTAATAACGGAGACCTGCGCAACATCCGATTTGAACAGTAAGCCTCTCTCTGGAGGAGGACGTCTTTACCTCTCCTTTCTCTCACAGCTTTATCCTTTCAACCTCTCTGTCCTTTTCACACTTTCATGAGCTTTCAGTCTTCCTCTGAGCTTTGAAGGTCTCCTTCTAAACGAAGAAAACATCTCTGGCAGAAGTCGTCAGTGTGATCAGTTGGAACAATAGAGGTCACTGAAAGGTTTATTATACATCTTCCTTGATTTCCCTGATGTTTGATGCACTTGATACTGTTATACTGACTGATATTGTAACTTAAAAGTATCTGAAAACTCCCTCCTCAGTCCAACATTTCTGTTTATTGAAAAGAACTTGCAAAAACATTCTGAAATTATTGCATATAATGATATATTGAATATACACACAGGACTACCCACATTCAGACATCAACGGCATTGGAAAATTAAATGAAATAAAAACATTCAAACAATAAAACAGAACTTAAACTTATTTTTATATTTTGATTTAAATATTAAAATTTAATTTACATTTTTTTTTAAATTAATTCTTTTATTTAAATTATTATTATTATTTATTTATTTATGTACCGGCGAGAAAGTTAATACTTCTGAATTTAATAGTGGGCTTAATCACTTCACTAATAATTGCGCACAAGATTTCACACTAAATTTCAGCCAAATTCACAACAGGTGCATTCAGACTTTTTTTTTTTCATTTTTTTTTTTTTTTACTTGGGACAGTAAGCAATCATCCTATAGACTAGACTGTGGACTCCCTTCACTTGAAAAAGCAATACCCGGATCACCATAATAACAATCTTGCAACATGCTAGAAACCAATTAGCAAGTAAAGTGTGAGAAAAATGTATAAAAATAGCACTACTCACAGCAACAACAAAAAAAACCCACTTTATTTTAAGGTGTCATACATTTATTGTAAGTATTGAGAAATATGAATTAACAACATGCACTTACTATAGGACTGGGTTATAGTTATTAGATACTATATTAACTTCATTTGCCAAGCACACCATAAAATAAAGTGTTATCAAATTTGATTGTGTTATCAAATAGCGTAAAGTAGCATAAAGTTTGCTGTAAGGCAGATTATGATGAACGCTTGTAGAAAAGAAGCTTCCACATCTCTCATCACTCGCTTCCTCTGGCCCGGTCTCCTCCGGCCCGCTCTGGTCCAGATGATCATGAAGAGAGCAAGCTCAGCTGCAGGAGAACGCCCCCTGACACACACACACACACACACACACTGGACAGGGTTCGACACAGGGCACTGAAAGGGCACAGCTGCGGGATAATTCATAATCTAATCTAAAACTCATTTACATACATCATTCAGTCCGCTTACACAAACTCAACACCACCAGTTAATTTCCCCAGTGTCCCAAAGCATTATAATGTTTTAATTGCTTGGCTATATTTTTGCATGAGATCCAGTCAGGACCTTATATAGCCTATCGTCGAGGCTAACGCGAACCCAACGGGGTCACCCATGTCAAGGATTAAACACGACCTCCTGCATTACACACACATCAGGTCGATAATGTGAGTGTAGTACATGTTAAGATATTGCAGCCTTTTGTTCTTCGTATATTGCCATTCCCCAGGGCGATCGACTCGTTGATTCAAACCGGTAGTCATCCGTAAACAAGCGTGCGGTTTCTGCTTCCGCGTTCGTGCGCTTGTAACGTCGATCCGCGAGAGACTAACGCTTTAATCTACGCTGTCGCCGGCTCATCTCACACACATGAGCACAGAACAATATCTTCTTTATCTGGCTTTGTCTCTCTCTCTCTCTCTCTCTTGATTGTGCTCCATGTGGAGTTATAATTCATAACGATATTCTAATCTTATTGGATTGTTTGCATGGGTAAATATTTATCAGCGGTTGATCTAACTCAATGTAATGATGCGTTGATGGAGTCATTTATTATTCAATCAGACAGAGTGAGTTTGGTGATTATCCACGTGTCACAGCTCAGCTCGTCTGCACACACACACACACACACACACACACACACACACACACACACACACACCGCTCGCTTTGGAGGCGGGTCGCGACACATTTGTATAAAATAGATAGGCGTCCCTAAAGTGAGACGGTACTTGCTCTCTAGACGCAGAGATTGATCTAATGAAGAGTTTATTGAGATGGAAATATCTTGCTGCGATGGTTCTGATGTTAAAGTGTAAACAGAAACACACACACGACTGTTGAGCTCGTATTCCTCTGTTATTTATTGTGCTTCTCGTTGGGTTTGAGTTTCCCGTGTCAAACAATCTATATGCAAAATAGTGAAATTAACGTGTGATATCGATGTGCTTGTCTTATATTTGTTTGGTGTTAGTACACCATTTTTTTAATCCCATTCAACGTTCTTTCTTCCAGTGAACACAGGCTGTGCTTCTATATATAATAGAAAGTAAATGTGGACTGGAGCTTCACGTTTCCAAAATCTGACAAAAAAAAAAAAAAAGCTACATAAAAGTGTCTGTATGACTTGTGCACAGTATTTCAAGTCTTCTAAAGTTATATGATTGCTTTATATGAAGAACAGGCTGGCATTTAAAATATTATTTGCTGAAAATTTCCCGTAGCTTAGAATCTTTGCTTGCATTTTCTATGCCGAGATTCAGAACTGCAAAAGATTCTTTGTCAAATAAATGCTGTTCTTTTGAACTTTTTATTCATCACAATAGGAAGCAGCACAACTGTTTACAACTTTGATAATAATCATAAATGTTTCTTGAGCATCAAATCATCATATTATCCTGATTTCTGAAGGATCATGTGACACTAAAGACTGAAAATGCAGCTTTGATCACAGGAATAAATGACACTTTACTATATATTCACATAGAAAAATTTCACAATTTTACAGTTTTACTGTATTTCTAATAAAATCAGTGCACCCTTGGAGCGCATAAAAACAGATTTTGAACGGTACTGTAAGTCATATAGCACATGCACTAATTTCATGTTGCTTTTTTGAGTCAAGATTTTGTTGTTTTTTATTCCGGAGAACTATTCCTTTAATAAAATTACCTTATTCTGTGACTCATTGCAATTTAATATATTTTATAAAAAATAGTATGCATCAGTTACTTATAAACCACTCATAACATGATCTGTTATTTCTTTATTTCTTTGACTTGTCCAGGTTATAGTGCTCTTTAGTGTCCGTGTCTTGGCCTCGGATCAGTTATTGTCCTCCATGTGCCACACTTATGAAAACAGATCCTGCTTTCCTGCCTCTAATACGTTTCCCTGCTTCCTCCCCAAGGCTTTGCGATTATGGAAATGGCAGATAATGTGAATTAACCTTGTTTCCAACTGTACTAGTACAATTAGCCAGCGATTAAGCAAGGCAACCTTTCGACCTCTCCATGCGCTCTGCTTTTAACAATCCCAGTACTTAGGATGAGCCTGTTCAGTAATCGACACAGAGATACATCCTTACTGAGACGTGTGTGTGTGTGTGTTGTTCTCGTCCTCAGGGCCCAGAATATGTTCCGACAGGCCATGCGTTCTCCATTCATCCTGTTCCATGTAGTTCCAGCGGTGAAGAAAGGCCAGTACGAGCTGCTGTCTCAGAATGAACTGGGCCTTCAGACTGGTTCTGGTTCTGGTTCTGGAGACAGAGGTAGTCTGTTGGGAGGAGGCGTGGACTACAGCCCACGGAGAATGTCCAAAGCGGATTCGACCCGGAGCTATCCCACACTACCCCTCTCAGCGAACTCTTCCAACATGAGCCCGACCGGCCCAGCCCAGACCTCCAGGCCCACCAGCGCCTCCTCCTCCGTGGGATACTCCAAAAAGATCGGCCGCAAGTTCAACGTCCAGCTGAGGAAAGGTACGGTCACCATAAACGGTCACACATCATTCACAGCGTTTCCAGGTAAACAGCCTTTCCTATGAGGACATGTACTGGTTAATGGAAATATCCTGCGTATCAGATGTAGGTCCAGATTTCAGATCAGAATTAATTTAAACGTGGGAAAACGGTTATTATTGCTAGTAGAAAGCAACATCAAATTTAACCAAAACTTTTACTGTTTAAACAAGCGCCGAGTGAAACATAGAACTTAGAATAGTAAAGAAGGTTCTGTTCCTTCCATTTTGATCTTTTCATATTTGTTCTAGCTTAGAATATCTACAAATGTCCTGAAACAAGATAAGTTTACTTGAGAAGAAGCACTGCATAAGATACTAAGACTTGTTTTAATGAATTGTCTCGATAATACACTTTTCTTACTCCTATCTATCTATCTATCCATTTGCATCATCAATTCATCCACTTCCATCCATCCATCCATCCATCTATTCATCCACTTCCATCCATCCATCCATCCATCCATCCATCTATTCATCCACTTCCATCCACTTCCATCCATCCATCCATCCATCCATCCATCCATCTATTCATCCACTTCCATCCACTTCCATCCATCCATCCATCCATCTATTCATCCACTTCCATCCATCCATCCATCCATCCATCCATCCATCCATCCATCCATCTATTCATCCACTTCCATCCATCCATCCATCCATCCATCCATCTATTCATCCATCCATCCATCCATCCATCTATTCATCCACTTCCATCCATCCATCCATCCATCCATCCATCCATCCATCCATCTATTCATCCACTTCCATCCATCCATCCATCCATCCATCCATCCATCCATCCATCCATCTATTCATCCACTTCCATCCATCCATCCATCCATCCATCCATCCATCCATCCATCCATCCATCCATCCATCCATCCATCCATCCATCCATCTATTCATCCACTTCCATCCATCCATCCATCCATCCATCCATCCATCCATCTATTCATCCACTTCCATCCATCCATCCATCCATCCATCCATCCATCCATCCATCCATCCATCCACTTCCATCCACTTTCATCCATCCATCCTTCCATACATACATACATACATACATACATACATACATACATACATCCATACATCCATTCATCCACATCCATCCATCCATCCATCCATCCATCCACATCCATCCATCCATCCATTTTTATTCTTTTTTTTCCATTTCTATTTTGCTTTATTTTATTTTTATTTCAGTCTCAGGTTTAGTAATTTTAGTACTTTAATATTTTATTTATTTTCGGTTTAATTTTAATCAATGTAAATTAATTTGAAAGATATATATATATATATATATATATATATATTTTTATTTATTTATTTTTTTTTTATAACAATAACAACACTTATATGGCCAATAGAATGAGATCCCACATTTCAACATGCATGAGCCATTGGCTCTAACAGAGATTTGATCCTCCATATGTCTTCAGAAGACCTCATGCTCCACCAGATGTTGGAATAAAGTTCTTCCTGAAGGTGTTTTTTGGGGCTCAGGCTTGACAAGTTCTTCCACACCTGACGTGGAAAACGTATAGACATTTCTATATCGACCTCGATTTGTGCACAGGCACACAATTCTCTAGAATGTCATTGTATGGCGTCATGTTGAGTTTAAACTGGAAAAATAACCAAAGTCATTAATTGGATGCCAGTATCCAGATGCATATTCAACAATACACTCGCCTGGGAAGTCTTTTCATCTTATTTATTGAAACGCCCTTGAAATAAAAAAAGAACATGCGATATGTGTTTTTAATTTATTTATTTGCTTGTTTTCCTCTGAAGTTGCTTCTATTTTCTGCTGTTTTAATAGCTGATGATATCTGTGTGAACGGTGGTGTATCTTTTCTGCTGTAGTGACTAGCATTGTGTAACTAATGCAGTTAGGACTTCAAAGGACTCTATCTGCCATTGTCAGGAAGTGTGTATCCAGACTCACACACGGGTCCAAATCCCATTTGTTCTGCACGGCAGCTGCATCTCAGCGTTTCACACCGCAGGAGAACTAGAAATGTCTATCAGAGATACGACAAACAGACACAAACACTCGCATATTTATGCATAAACCAAGACGCGCACACACACACACCGACGTCTGAGGAATATCTATTACTGCTTAGGCAGCAGCGCTTCTGATCTCTACTTGCAGAAAAGAAAATTCTCCAACGTCAAGCCAGAAAACTTTCTCTTCCTCTGATGTTGTTTTCCCTCCTCTCTTTGTCACCATGTCCTCATTTTAGCGATGTCGTAATCACACGCTTCAGCTTGTTTAAATGAAAGAGCAAAAAGAGCTTTCTTTGTCACGGGCTTGTCGTATTCGCATCTATTAGGTTGGCGCAGCAGGAGAAGAGAGCGGTAAAGACACAATTAAATCCTGTGTGTGTGTGTGTGTGTGTGTGTGTGTGTGTGTGTGTGTGTGTGTGTGTGTGTGTGTAGGCTTTTTGGACTGTAATATTCAGGTTTAAAATTTGCCATGACTGTCCTCACAGTATCGGGATGCATCCTAGATGTAAGCTAGTTAGCTTAGCCCTTTTGAAAAATAAGTACACTTTAACACATTTTATTGCAGAAATAATATACTTTACTTGATTGCTAACTGAATGTAATGTGTTTAGACACTTAATTTCAGAAACATGTACAGTTATATGAAATAGAGTTTATTAAGAGCGTTTTCTTGACCCACTTGACTTCAGCACATCTGTATATGTAATATCATAATTACTTCTATTGTTTATTGAAATAATGTTAAATTGTGCTGAATGTACTGATAAGCATTTATCTTAAACTAAGACACACTTTAATGGAATTTCTATTGAAACTTGTATTTGAATGTATTTGTAATGACGAAGTTGCAATTTGGTACATTTGAAATATATGCATTTTTCAATGTAAAACTTAATTATAATCAAGCACTTTATTGTGTTAGTCAATACATCAAAATATGTACTACTTTAAGGCACAACAAAATATGATTAAAACACAATGGTTTAAAATATACTTGAATAAAACTCAGTTTTACATTATTACAATGTGCACTTTTTAAAAGTGTACTTATGTGTGTTAGTCAGTCTTTCAGACATTTAAAAATGACTGTGACGGCTTTGGCCTAAAAACGTCAAAAATGAATAGTCACAATCTGTTCTGTAGTGCAAGGGCTTGTGGGTAATATCACTTGGAAAAACATGCATAAATGTGCAAGAATACGTCTGATACGTGGAGTATTGCACATTTATGCATGTTTTTGCATGTCACAAGGGCATCTTTGACATGCTTTTTTAACAGAAGCTTTATACACTGGACTATGGTTGTTTAAGAAATGAAAAGCTACACTCAATTATGATTAGAAGAACTGTTGCCAAACATATAACATGCTAGAAACATAATAATCACTGCAATAATGATCCAATCATTATTAAGCGTCTTAAGCGTTTGCATATTGAAATCAAACAGTTGCTGCGTCCCAATTCGCATACTATCCGTCCTAAATAGTATTTGAAATTAGAATTAGTGTGTGTGTGTCCCAAATCGTAGTATGTTAAAATGAGTATTCAAAGATGGTCTACTTTTTCCGGTTAGAATCTGAAGTGCAGATCCATGATCAAACCCATTGCGCTGTGGACAAGCATTCGATTAGAACTACAAACGTGTAAAAAGTGTTAAAAAACTACAAACATGACAGATTTGCGAGACCGACAGTTAAGCAGAGCGGTTAGGATAACAGGGTTTGAGTGATTATTAATCAGTAGCCGATCTAACCTGACTAAAATATATTTATTAAATGTTATCCACATTATATTTAATCTAAAACAGTATTGTGAACTCATTAACTTTTAAATGCATCATTATGGAAACATGAGAAGAGTTTTCAGAATGAAAGACCCATGACTGGCAGATCAACTTGCGAAATGGTGGAAAATGAATTTTAATTGAATGTGGAGGAATTTTAACTGTGGCAAGATGATTGACAGGGCAGTTTAAACAGTGACAGGTTGCACGTAACTAAGTGACATCGCGTTTGTTAAAAGACACGATTATGACGAAGTATGCCCCAAAGCTTGAATACTCTTCTGCTTCACTCTCTAATATGGTATTTTTCTTCTCAAAAACAGTTCATACTTTTAGTGCATAGTATACTGTATGTAGGCGAATTGGGATGCAACAAGTGACTTTTTTTTTAAGCAACTTCTAATTTTGTGTGCTATGTAGTGGATAGTATGTAAATGTACCACTAGCCTGACGTCGTCATGCTCAGGTTCTAGTCAGAATGTGAGTGATACTTGGTGCGTTCAAGTCATCTCGTATAGATCGTATTTACGAGTTGAACGCCACCACGATGTCGTAAATACCAGTGGGGAGCTCGGGATTTTCTCTAAACCTCGATCTGTCCGAGTTGGGGGCGTGTCACTGAGAAACATGGCGGAATACCACAATACTTAAATATTATGCTGTGATATTGTCAAGGTTTTCTATTTACAGTGCAGTTAAGCGAATTGCCTCCACAGAATATGATGGCATTATAATATAACAATGCAACATGTAACGGTAAAGTTGGCCGTGGCTTCATAAATTAATTAAAAACATAGAAAAACAAAGTTCATCTGATGCACATTTCTTTGTTCTTCATTTTCTAGAACAAGAGTTTAAGAACCTTACTGAATTTTTGTGTAATTAATTAAGAGAAAGTACTCCGCCATCTTACTCCGACGAAAGTGACTTGAACGCACTGCCGTCGTAAACACGACTTCCCAACGCGTACGTACGAACTTCCCCAGGAGGACTTGAACGCACCAACTGTCCCGTTGGGCTGTGATTATGGGGTGTTTCAACCGAACCAGGAAAGAAAATGCCTCTGCACTCAATTGGATCGCCCGAATCCCGTTGGAAGGATGGCACAAACATCTTTCCGATCGACAAATGCCTTGATCAGTTCTTTGTTCCTCTTTTAAAATGAATGCGCTGTCTAAATCTTCTATAAAAGACGCGATGGCTGAATCTACACATCTCAACTCTCCAGCGGCAGCCATTCTTTGGTGTAAACGAACTCAACCCAAGCGTTCTTTGGTGACGTGGATGATTACGTTACTGTCCATCATCGTATAAAGCCCGCCCTGACAATCTGATTGGTCCGAACAGCTTTGGTTCGGGAATACTACGGATCAAGTCCAGACCAATCGGCAACATTCTAATCTGAGAAATGAAGCCGACCCGGAAGTGCGAAAAACTGCAGTACATCTAAACTCCTCTAGGGGCCGGTCCCAGAAGGGAGCACATGTCCATAGACCCCCATGTTAAAATGTCCGTTTTCACAGCATAAATTCATGTTTTTACAGGTTGGTCCCATGGACTTTTACTGTATTTTTCGATAGGTTCTGAGTGCCTGACTGTGAGTGGGGTAAATTTGTTTCTAACTCGTTAGTTTAGATCGTATTTAGAAATAAAATGTATAACAAATAAGGGTGTGGTTAACTTTGATTGACAGCTTGATTGACAGCTGATAACGGGCTGTGCCGAGTGGAATTCCTGAAATGTGACGTCTCAGCCGTGATCTGACACGACACATCACACCACCTCTGTATCCTTTCTGAACATTTGTATTGAAATATCATAAGATTTTCCAAGATGGCGCCGACCATACCCCCCATAAACGGCCTCAAAACCGTTCTTCAGAAAGTCTATGGGTGACGTTTTTTTATAGGAACAACTTCCCGAACTCAGATGTTGTGGGCGGGGCTAATCTAGGTTGTGGGCGTGGCTAAGCTCTGCTGTGGGCGGGGCTAAGCTCTGCTGGCATCCAGGCTTCTGACTCACAGGCTTCTCTGGAAAACACTGGCCGAAGAGCCCTGAATCCAAACATGAACAACACTCTCTACTATCTTCATCTTCTCCCCCTGCGATTGGAAGATAAAGAGAGCGAGACAGAGGGGAAATGAACAAACGCAGGGCATGGTGCCCGCTGGCTCGTCTGGCTCGTCCGCAGCAGATGTTGAGCGCTGGAGCTGGCACGAGTGTTGCACTGAGCTCGGGGACTGGCTTTGAGAAGGGCTTGTTATAGGCTAAATACAGCACGCTCTGTGGGAGCTTTCAACTCTTACCAGCACATGCTCTGACAAACACCAAAGGCTCGTTCTCGGCCCGGGACGTCACCTGGAAGCTGATATGTGTACAGAAACTCTCTGTTTTTTGGAAATATTGACCCTTGTAGAGAAGCTGTTTAATCTGTCAGAGCTCCACCGGATTGACTTCAGCACTTCTGCGCCAGCGGAGAGATTTATTTGCTCTGGGCACTTTACCTCCACCAAATAAAAAACACAGAGATTTATGAAAAACTATGTTGTCTTTATATCACATTCAAGTTTTATTCAGTGACAGGTGCACTACTGGAATAGAATAATACATCTAATGTTGATTAAACTCAAAGTTCATTCTGCTAAAGGGACTGTATGGTGAATGGCTCACTCAAAATCTGGGTTTGTATAGGCATTTTTAAACGCTACAGTAAAAATTAAATGTAAAAAAAAAAAATGTATGCCCACATCTCTCTCTCTTTTTCCATTAAGATGCTGTTTTGAGGTATTTCCCCAGCATTTTCCAACTTTTTCTCACTGTTTAAAAAAAAATAATTGTTCCTAGGTTACAGATAACCATAATTTATAATTTTGTAGACCATCATTTATTTTTAGTAAAATTTATTCTATACCGCCTTCATAATTCATAATGCCCTTTAATAATATTTTTTATAATATTATAATATTTGTTAGGTTTCTTAAAAGGCGTTGATCTTAAACAGTTACTTTTAGAATTTTCAGAACTAAGTTTATATTGTTTTAACAATATTCATATATTTGAATGGAAAATATGACAAATATGATTTTTTTTCCCCGCCATGTGGATATGTGGTTTTGCTTTTCTCCCACATCAACTGCACTCATTTAAAGAGTCTTGCTCCTTCTTCCATTAGTACATTTGTCTTTTTTGTAATGATAATCTTAAAATAGTATTTTAAGAGGTCTAAGACCACACCGTCCTCTCTCATTTTTCACTTATTCCCTCGTTCTCTCTCCTCCTCTGTTAAATTAATGGATTGTCGAGAACATTTTCCAAATTTTTTCCTCAAGCTGTAATTTTCTGTCCTGCCTTACGTTGGCCATATGCTTGATTTGAACCCTCCTTATTGAAGATTCAAGACTATGGCACAGTAAAATAGGCAGCATTCTTTATTTTCTTCCTCTCACATAATAATAATAAATAAAAAAAACCTGAATGGAGACCTAACCACGTCTGTGATTAATTAGTGTTGGGCTATTAGTGTTCCATCTCTGTAATTACTTGATTGTAAGCCGTTAACTACTGAATGTCCTAATGTCCGTGAGTTTGATTCCAGTAATTATCCTAAAGGAGGCATCAGGTGGCGTTTGATAGCCTTGCTGGACTGTTATTGACTCTGGCTTCGGTTCTCCCGGCTGTGGCCGTATGTCTTGGAACATTTAGTCCGGCACCATAACAAACATAAAACCATTTAGAGACCAGCACAGCCACTGACCCCAGACCAGTAACACTTGGACAGGCTTGTTGTTCCTCTGGAACATGGGAGTTTGAAGGAATATTCTGAGTTCAATCAAAGTTAAGTTCAATTAAATTAAATGCATTTGTGGCTTATTGTTTATTATTATACACACACACACACACACACACACACACACACACACACACACACACACACACACACACACAGCTTTGTTTTTGTGATTTATGAGGACATTCCATAGGCGTAATGGTTTTTTATACTGTACAAACTATATATTCTATCCCCTTACACACACACACACACACACACACACACACACACACACACACACACACACTGCCCCTGTCCTCACGTTTAAGTTGTAATACCAGTGTAATATGCATGTCATTATACACATTTGTGTCCTCATAAATCACATAAACAAGAGCACACACACACACACACACACACACACACACACTGCCCCTGTCCTCACGTTTAAGTTGTAATACCAGTGTAATATGCATGTCATTATACACATTTGTGTCCTCATAAATCACATAAACAAGAGCACACACACACACACACACACACACACACACATCCCACATTTAATGTAACCACACTGTAAAAAAAAAAAACCTGCAAAAAAACGGTAATTTTTAACAGAAAATGTCTGTTAAAAAACGGAAAAATACTGTCAGGAAAAAAACTGTAAAAAACGGTAAAAAAAATGGTAATTTCTTATCCTATAATTATGGTTTATTACTGTTATTCTACACAAAATTATCTTTCATTATCTGATATAATGTTAATTTACTGACCTATTGAAGTATTAATATCTGTTTTGTACCATTGTAATACACTGACAACCAACAACCACAGTGGTGATGAGAGTCACATGATCATTCAAAGCTCATTACAAGCAGCTCTTCCACAAGAGAGTTAATACTAATATATAGAAACTGCACAGTGGTTGAAATTTTATGAATGCAATTTTAAAAATGCCATAAACATTAGTTTAACAACATTAAATGTAACATAAAACCCTAATATACATAACTGATTCGAAAAAAACTAAGAAAACTATGAAGAAACATAGTTATTTCAACAAAAACACATCAAATGTGAAGTGTCACGCAGGGAATTGTGGGAATGTCAATTTACGGTTTTTCACTGTAAATTATACAATGAGTTGTTCTTTTTCACTTTCAAAAACTGTAAATTTAAATGTATTTTACAGTAAAATTACAGTAAATGTACCATTAGATCTATCACAGTTATTTACCGTATATAGTACAGAAATACTATTATTTAACCTTAAAACTCACTTTAACACCCACATGCTTAATGATCTTCAAGGAAAACATGTTAAATGACTGCTGATTTCTGCAGTTATACCTTCTTTTCTGTATTTTCTAATTTAACAGAAAAAATCTGTAAAATATTACGAATATTTTATGTAAAATTACACATAACCCTGTAAAAATACAGACAATTTCCTTTAAAAAAATTTAAAATTGGTGTAAAACCAAAATACAAGCAATTACCTGTAAATTTAATAGTGGACCTTTAAATTACAGCAAATATCTGTAAAATAACAGGAATTCGCTGTATAATGACAAAACGGCAAATTTCTGTAAAAAATACAGGCCGTTACCTGTAAATTTACGGGTTTTTTTACAGTGCATGTAACCACTGTACCACTCGACCACTGCAGATTTACATGCATTTTGAATAATTTTAAATGATCAAAGATGATGGTGGTGACTGCAACTTTTTTTTTTTTAAATGCTGGCGGGGAAAGAGTTAAATGTGGCCTCACTCCAACCCCCTCTTTCAATAAATAGAGGTCAAAATATATTTGTGGTAATTAAAATTATGCTACAAGTGTTTTTGATCGAGCTTAACTCGCACTGATCCTGGAATATTCCATTTAACCTCCCGAAACATTTCCTTTTTTTTTTTGAGCCAACCATGAACATGACATATCCCAGTTATTATATAAGCGAGCGAGACAGTCCTGAGGGCTACAAATGTGTCTCCAGATAAAAATACGTGTGCCCTCCTCCGGCCTATCAGTCTCTCTATCTCCCCGCTGCCTTTTCTTTTACCATTACAGCCGTTGTTCAAATGATAAGGTCAACCTCCCTGATCCCTCAGTGTCCTGGCCATTACTCTTCTCTCCCCGCCTCTCCTACATCTGCCTATTCGTATTCATTTGGCACTCCCAAAAAAGGTCATTTTGTGGACAGGGAGCAAATTGCTGTGCATACCCTGCGTCTGAGCCCCTAACTACATTTTCCAGGATTTAGTAACGTCTGTGGCAAGCTGTAAAGCTCAATTTGCCTGATGCATGTGCACATCAAGACCCTTCAAAGCCTGCGTTTGGAGGGAGTTGGCCCTCTTTTCAATAAGGAAAGGCAAATGCATGCATTCTGGAGGAGCTGGCGTGACGACCCGAGCATGTAATGTTACTGTCCCGCTACATTTGTAAAGCGCGTGCCGCTGAAACACACGTGTCTAAATTTGAAATCACACTGCGGTTACGCCGTGCACCCAGATGGGTTTGAAACGTTTAATTACGGTGGCCTGTGTTGCCATATGCTTGGCTTTTGCCGGTGTAATTTGTATTTGTGCGCACAGGCAGTCATGGAACACACTTTTTTTCTCTGTGCTGTTAAAGGACTTAAAAATATCCCGTCGGATGGATTCAGATTAGTTATTAGATCCAGTAGACTTGAGCAGGACTGTAATTTTTCTGCGGCCGATGTGCAATCCAAGTGACAGTGTCAAATATAGAGTTCACTAAACGTTTGCAACACTTTAGCTCAACGCAAGGGCCAATAACTTATATAATAACATATTTATATAATGATATATTTATATTTTTGTATATATATGTAATAAGACTGTTCTGCTCACCAAGGCTTCATATTTGATCAAAAATACAGTAAAATTCTGAAATATTATTAGCATGTAAAACAGCTGTTTTCTATGTGAATATATAGTAAAGTGTAATTTATTCCTGTGATTAAAGCTGAATTTTCAGCATCATTACTCCAGTCTTCAGTGTCACATGATCCTTCAGAAATCAGGATAATATGATTATATGATTTGATGCTCAAGAAACATTTCTAATTATTATATGTCTTTAAAACTTTTTTGTGAAAACCATGATTCACTGATGCTCAATTTTATTCAGAAATTAAAGCTTTTATTCATCAAGGATGCATTACATTGATCAAAAGTGACAATAAAGGCATTTATAATGTTACAAAAGATTTATATTTCAAATAAATGCTTTTCTTTTGCACTTTCTATCCATCATAAAATCCTGAAGTTTTCAAAAACCCTTTATAATGACTCACATCAGCGTCCACTTTTTCACAGATCAAGCTTTGCTCACATTATATTCTTTATTTAATAATGAACTTTTTATATTGATGTTGGTGTCGTATGGTTTTGAAAAACCTTTAAACAATTTTCAAGAAAAGTTTAAATGACTCTAAAAATATGTGGTGTAAAAAAAAGCAACATTTTACAACACAAACTAAACTAAAAATATGACAAATTCAGTCATCCTCTCAGTCTGTCATGTTGGGTCTACAGACAGACTCTTTATTCATTTCCGTGTGTATTGTGTGCTGTTTCTGCACTGTAGGTCCAGAGGGCTTGGGTTTCAGCATCACCTCCAGAGACGTGCCCATCGGCAGCTCGGCCCCCATATATGTGAAGAATATCCTCCCGCGCGGAGCCGCCATCCAGGACGGCCGTCTGAAAGCTGGAGACCGGCTGCTGGAGGTGAGAATCACTGAAGATGTTGATCACATGACCTCTGACTTCCTCTTCCTCTTCACAACTTCCTCAACTTCCTCAACTTCCTGTACAGACATTTCACGAAACAAACGCGCAACCATCTTTAGAATATTGTCTTTGAACTTTTTGCGGTAGCTCTGTATATTTCCATAGTATCGCTGTCAAGAAGTACAGGTGAAACTCGAAAAATTTTAATATCGTGCAAAAGTTTGTGTTTTTCAGTAATTCAAATTAAAAGGTGAATCTAATATATTTGGTATATACACTCACCTAAAGGATTATTAGGAACACCTGTTCAATTTCTCATTAATGCAATTATCTAATCAACCAATCACATGGCAGTTGCTTCAATGCGTTTAGGGGTGTGGTCCTGGTCAAGACAATCTCCTGAACTCCAAACTGAATGTCAGAATGGGAAAGAAAGGTGATTTAAGCAATTTTGAGCGTGGCATGGTTGTTGGTGCCAGACGGGCCGGTCTGAGTATTTCACAATCTGCTCAGTTACTGGGATTTTCACGCACAACCATTTCTAGGGTTTACAAAGAATGGTGTGAAAAGGGAAAAACATCCAGTATGCGGCAGTCCTGTGGGCGAAAATGCCTTGTTGATGCTAGAGGTCAGAGGAGAATGGGCCGATTCAAGCTGATAGAAGAGCAACTTTGACTGAAATAACCACTCGTTACAACCGAGGTATGCAGCAAAGCATTTGTGAAGCCACAACACACACAACCTTGAGGCGGATGGGCAACAACAGCAGAAGACCCCACCGGGTACCACTCATCTCCACTACAAATAGGAAAAAGAGGCTACAGTTTGCAAGAGGGCCGACATTTCTCTATTTAAAATCCTTTTTTTTTTTTTGATTTCGTGTAATATTCAAATTTTCTGAGATTTTGCATTTTAGGTTTTTATAAGCTGTAAGCCATAATCATCAAAATGATATCTTTTGCACGATATTCAAATTTTTCGAGTTTCACCTGTAATTAAGTGGATTTACTTATTGTAGAGTAAATGAAAGTTATCATGAGCATTGTAATATGTAAAGCAGATGCTTAACAAATGTCAGTAGACCGGGAAGATTTTAAAACGAGCCATTCATTCATAAATACGTAAGATTGCAGTGAAAATACAAACTGGAAGACAAAAGACAATGAGTGCAGCGCACAAGGGGCCGGGCTACACACGGTCTATAGAGCTTTTCTTATATTAAAAAAACAACGACAAACGTCTTCCGTTCCCTGTGTCATACGGAAGTACCGACGACTCATTGTTTTCCAGAGGATTTCCGTTCTCAGTTCATTCTGCTTGGTCTATCGGAGACGAGATGTCTCATTGTTTTCCTCTCTCCCTTGTGACATGCACTTTCCTTTTTCGTTTCGGAAAGTAAATAATGTTCATAAAAGAGAATGGATAAAAAGAACTATGGCTGATGGCTGATTTACAATGACAGCCAATTAACAATGGCCATTTAATTTAGAAATGGAGCCGGACACCTGCAGGCTGTCATGCCAGACGCGACCGGAGAGCCAGACCGTCATCCATTTGGCTTAACAAACCCTGATTCATCGCTTTAATGGAGTCAAGGCCTTTCAGAGTGCTGTCGCTTCACCCTGGGCCTTTATGTTGCCATAGAAATATGAGGACTATCTCCTGTTGTCATGGTCACAATAATGCGACTGCAATTAATTGAAATGTTTGATCAGATATAATTGCACAGAATGCAATTCGTGTTTTATTTGTTGCTTTATTAAACACCCTTTCAAATGACTCACATCAGCCACTGAGTAAAAAGTGCCACTTTTTCACAGGTCAGCCTTAAATACTTTATTTCATAAATCTGATATTGAGAACATTATGTAGTAAATAAACTTATTTGTGGCTTTAAAAAAAAAAAAACTCCAGGAATTGACCGGCTGGCTTTCTGAAACCGCATCCCAGGCATGATGCACTGGTCCCGATGCACTGATATTATATACACTTTGTAATATAATAATATATCGTTATAGTATCCTTTAGGATTTATTGTGTTAGGTTTAGTGCATTAATGTTTACAAAATGTATTTGAAAAATATACTGACGAAAGAAATTATATTATTGTTGAGACAAATATTTAGCTCTTTTGTGTGTGTGTGTGTGTATGTGTGTGTGTGTGTGTGTGTGTGTGTGTGTGTGTGTGTGTGTGTGTGTGTGTAGGTGAATGGAGTGGATCTGAATGGGAAGACTCAGGAGGAGGTCGTGGCTCTGTTGCGCTCGACTCCCATGGGAGGCACTGTAGGCCTTCTCATCGTCAGACAAGAGGACGCTTTCCTGCCCCGCGAAGTGGTGAGTCACACACACACACACCTAAATGTGCAACCTTCTTAAGATGGCTTAACAATGGCCCCAGTAAAACGGTCTCTCGATATCACACAGAGTTCATATAGCACCATGAAATGGCCTCTTCAACTCCTTCCGTGCCTCGGGCATATTTAGGTCACATGTGTGCCGTAGAGGCAGCTGCCACCCGCCTTAACCCATTTTGAAGTCATTTAATATTTCCATAACAGATAATTCAGGAGTGCAAATGAACTCCAGGCTGCCTTGACATTTGTATGCAGATGCAGATTTTTTTCTTGGTCGACATTGCATAAAGAAAGATGCTTCTTTATTGAGTCAGTGTGGAAGGTTCCCATTGGCTGTCTCAATGAACTGCGGTTTACAGTTCCTCCTGTGTTCCTATGCAGTATGATCAAGTTTGGGATCTGATTTGAGTAATTTCCAGGTCTGGATAAGCATAGGAAATTTTTGTGTTTCCAGACTATTCTGTTTTCTGAAGTGATATGTATCGTATAAGTCTGGAGCAGACAGCCAGTGCAGTTTAGTGATTGTTTAACATGACTGAATTAATTCAAGTGAATATTTTGTGTTTCCTATAAGTGAGTCTCTTCACTAAAGGGAGTTGGTAGTCATTTTAATCAAATTGTACTTTGCTGTTTTGGTGTTCGTTCAACATCAAACTGCAATTACAGTATCAATGTCTCAGAAGTGAATATATGCAGGTTTTTCTCATCATGTACGAGTATTCACTTGATGTATTCACATAATGTTAAATAATGCTATATGGGTGAGGACTCGGAAAGAATGATAATGGCTGATAATAAATTAATATATAGCAAATATTCTAATTTTATTCTACCATGCTATTATTTTGAAAATAATATTTTAACACTTATAATATGAATTTAAAATACTCGAAATGTATGCAGTGAGTGAAAGTGTAATCCTATATTAACTTCATCTGGGCTTGACGTGTTAGAATGTAACATGCATGTTAACAATTGAATTTTAAAACTATTTATCAGATGTTAAATATGGTCTGAAATGTGTAGGATAGTGACCGCTTGTAGGAATCCTGCAGATTTTCTTGAAAATTAAACCCAAGTAAATGAGCGCTTTTAGCTTGATTTTCCTGAGTTGGTACATTCTGAAATATGTCCAAAGACAGTTCATAATGCATCAAATTAGTGGTGTCTCATTTCATTTACAGAACTGCTGTGATACAACAACCAATGCAATACAACTAGATACAGTTCTGGATAAAACTGAACATGCTTTTAGTGACAATCACTGGGCATTTCACTTTGAAAGTGTTGTGAAACATGCAAGGAGCATCATAATATGATTATTCAGAAACGTCGCCACAGGAATGTCTTTGTCAACCAATGGCAGATTCCCAGCAAAGAGTGAACGTTCCCTGAACTTTGACTAACGTTCTGGTGAGGTTCTCTCTAAGTTATGACCAGGGCCACACGGAATCTGCTGACTTTTTTTAATGATTTCTGCGCTAAACTTTTGGAAAAATCTGCGGAATTATGCGGAATGGTTTTATATAGCTATATATATATATACACACACACACACACACACACACACACACAATAAGCTATATTGTTGTTTATATATGTTATGCATGAAAGCACTACACAATGTGTTCATATTTTGAGAAGTATGTTCGATTCTATTGTACAATAGTAATATATTTCTGTGATAATTTCTTCACGTTAAACCAAACTTTTATTTTGACGGGTTTCTGAGTGTATCTGACGATGAAATGCTGAAGATGAACGTGTACTTGAGTACGGTGAGTGATGTGTAGTATATGAACCTGTGGCACTCATTTACAGAGACTCGCTGAACAATCAAGCAATTTTTGATATTATGATCGGCAGTGAATAGACAGATCTGTTAGTGTTAGCTATGCGCCGGTATAGCAGTAGCAAATAGTACAAAATATATCATACACGCGCAGGTCGTACTTGTCAATGACGGGCACTACGATCTGCAGAAATCTGTGCGCACAGATTCCGTGTGGCCCTGGTTATGAACAAACATTCTTCCAGAAACGTTAATAGAATGTTCGTTCAAAGTTGTCTGGTCTTTAATAATGTTCTCAAATCATTAGCACAGCAATATTTATACATCGTTCATGAAACATTTTTTTTTTAATGTTTTTGTTTCAGAATGTTCCGAGAATGTTCCCATAATGTTTGCAAAATGATCAAATGGAATGTTCCCATAAGGTATTGATTTTTGGGGTGACTGAGAGTGGTTGGAGATGAGCTTTGACTTTCTTTCCGTGGTTCAGGCAAGATTTGATTAAAGACGCCATCATGAAGACACACTTTCACAAACTCTCCCACTCCACCTCGTTTCTCATCAACTCCCCCTCAAAATGTGGAGTTTAAGACATCCGAGCGACAGGGGTGGGACGAGAGAAAGAGAGGGAAGAGATAAACTGTTGGATGCTTCATTACTCTTATTGTCACATTAACATTCAGGAGGCTTTAGCTTTGGTATGCGCCCGGTTCAGGCATTAAAGGATCTCAATAATCCATACAAGTATGTTCATAAAAATCAGATTACAAAAGCATCGCTCCACCGCTGACAGTTATTGCAAATAAAGTGGAGAGAGAGAGAGGACAGCGGACGGTTATTGATGCTATTTTGTAGATGTGAGAGAGAGAGAGAGAGAGAGAGAGAGAGCGTGGTGGTTTTATATGATGATATGGGAAGGTTGTCATGTGAGCCAATCACAGTGCCGGACCATTAACGCATCATCGAGGAAGTTCTAAATCAAAAGACTGAGTGACATGCTCTGCCACAGCGACAGGTTACAGTCTAATAAATCAACACTGCCAAGTACTTAACTTATGCTTTTTGATATTTAAAGACATGACTCAATTAACCTCAAATTAGCATAATGACAATGTGAGAGAAAGTAATAGAGCGAAATTGGACATAGATGGCTCTAACCCCTAACACGCTGAGGGATCTTATTTATTTATTTATTTTCATTTATCTGCATGCATGCGATTAGCCTTCCAGACGTCTAGGGAATTGCAGACATTTTACGAAAGTGTGAGCGTCAGATGCGGGCTGGCAGAGGCAGTGACTTATTGATAGGGGCGTCAGCTTTAACCTTTGCTCACAGCCGAAGTCCAGTCCTGAGGGAACCGCAGAAAAATGAGCTTTGATGCCCCCGGCCAGCCCTCGCCCTTTAGAGAAAAAGAGAAAGAGAAGCGAGAGGAGGAGGCATGTTCAGTGAACTCCAAAGAGGAATCGATGAAGTGTTGTCCTTGGAGTCTTCTGCACTCTGGGCTGGTGTTAGTTGAGTGCAATTATAGGTCATGTGCCACTCAACGTGTCATATACTCATGAGATTACTGATCTTTAAACAACTGAGATGTTGCTTTGTTTGCTGCTCCTGACAGGTAGATTGAGACTCGCTGACACATTTGGGTCAGTCTTAAGGGCTGTTCACAACAAGAACAAGTACTATAAATATAACTATAACTACATTGGTGGCCAAAAGTGATGCCCGGCCTAGGAAAATTTACTCATTCAACCTTCTTTGTAATATTATTATAATATAGTGTTTTTTTTTTAAATAATGTGTAAGCATATTGCATAGTTGTGCTTGGAGTCAATTCTTTTATTTATGATAACGCAATATAAAACATAATTTTTGGCCACGCTGTCATACAAAGAAATTATGAACACATAAAAGAACCAACAAACTTTATATAAAATGTTTTGATGATTTAAATGAACCAAATAATGAATATCAAATATCCCCTTCATACATCACTTTTGGCCACTACTGTAAATCATGGATTCTTTAGTTTTTCATAAAGCTATTTTTATCATTTATCAGCTGGAAAAAAATCATTCTAAAAAGTGATTCCAACCATATTCTTTATCTGTGCCATTATAGTTATAGTTGTGCTGAGCACTGCTATTGTTTTACAATGATTTAGAACTATATATTTATCATTATAGTTATCGTCCTTTGTGCGAACAGGCCTTTACTAAAGTCCTGATGGAAAGTCTTTGTGTAAGGGGTTTTTCACAGATTGTTCCCGGCTCCTTCAGTCTGGTTTCCCACAGTGTCTACACCGGACACAAGCCAATAGATCGCATTATAATCAGTGATTGTGTCCACACTAAATGCGTTATGACGAGTCACCGACAGCAAACTCGGAAAAGTGGATTTATGATTTCTTTGGCACATCAACACTGTGTCAGACTTTTTAATGCTAAAGTCAAACTCTATTGGAATAGACAAAGAACAGTGGAATGAAAAAAAATCAAGGTCTAGAGATCCATAAAAAAAAAAAAAAAGTACTACTTGAAACTTGAGCTCTGCGTGTGTGTCATGTGTCAAGAGAGCTATATTCAAACATGTCCATCTAGCATATGTTTACATAGAATAATAAACACAGTGGAATACATAAACATGTTCTCTGTGAACGGCCCCTAGATCAGTCACTTACTCATGCTACTCACGTTACTCAGTCTTATTTTGGTTATAATGCTGCCTTACACATAGGGCTTGACATTAACACCAAATGTGTGTGTATTTCAGCAGTGGCGTGTAACAGTCACTCCTACTAGCCACTTTGGCAGGTTGAATTATATGTGATATATAAATTTTTCAATTGTTGTCTTTAAAAAAGAATATTTTTATGATCTGGTGGGTTGGACATCATTGACCAGCCGCAGAAAACAGCACTGGTATGTTTTTATACATAAAGCCATGCTAGGTAAACTTCCAGCTTACCTCTGTACCCTTCTCTGTCTCAATTCTGCTAGTTACCAGCTACGCTCCTCCAAGTGGTTGCTTTTTAATGTACCCAGGGTTTTGACAGATTTGGGGAAAACTGCATTTTCATACTATGCACCCAGGGCATGGAATAATTTGCAAAACTAGAAACATGTATATCAATTGATCACTTTAAGAGCATCATAAAGAATGTAGTAAAGGAGATATGTGGTTGCTTTTCTTGAGAGACCATTGTGTCTAAATGATTTTTGCATGATTGTATGTATGTAGCATTTTTAATATGTTATGTCTATGTATGGCTGCTACCTTGGCCAGGTCTCTCTTGTAAAAGAGATTTTTGATCTCAATGAGACTTCCTGGTAAAATAAAGGTGTAAAAAAAAACAAAAGGCATCTGAAATAATAAACTAAGTGCAATGTAGTATTGTCAAAAATGTCGATTTTTCAATACCAGTACTGAAATGTCTAAAACGCTTATTGTGGTTAAACCGTCAAATACACACAGGATAATGTCAAAATGCCAGTCTTGGTGAGTATTCACGTAAACACAGTCAGTTATGTTTTAAGTGAACATAAACAGTTCAGAAAGAAAATGCATGTGTAACAGTATAATGGATCCATGTGTCCAGTCTTAAAGTGACAGCAGCCTAAAATACCTGCTGCCAAATTATGAGATAAAATTAAAATATCTATATGGCAGTTTTTCCCCATGATATCAATGTCACAATTGTGGCCAGTAAACAATGCTGAGTGGCTGGTAACTTTGGAAAACCACAGAGGCTGGTTAATGTCAAGCCCTGTTTACAAAGTAGCCGTCTATGAAGGGAGTCAGGCAGCTGACTAGGCTTTGGAACAGAGTTTAGTCTCACATAATAAGACTTTAGTCAGCATAAACACTTGTCTACATTGCAGCTTATTCCAATTCAATCACTTTAGGCCCCTGATGAAATGGAGAAAGTATTAGGGCCTTTAGATTCGCCCAGTTAGTTGAGTTTTTTTATGTTTCATTTGAAATGGGACTCAACACTGTCATGTACATCACAAACTTTGGCAAATCTACCAACAAGTTGTTCTTTGGACGTGGGCCATTAAAGAAGTCTCGGGACTTGTAAACAGGCCTTTGTTTCCCGCGGTTCAATAAGAAACATGTACACACAAACTCCCGGAAATTGTGCAAAGCTTATCAGATTGGATTTCGCAAGAGCTCCATTTTGTGTGCAACATGCATGAACAGTCCGTTGGCACTCCACGACAGTGACGTCTGAGACTTTAGAAGCCCTTGTCATCTTAACATTTGCATCAGGTTTATTTATTTTCGAATTGGAAGAGAGCCTTGAATATAAAACAATCATTTGTGTTGTAAAGACTATGGGCGGATCTAATCCGTGGGGAATTTGCATATCATAATTAATAATTCATAATTAATAATTATTCATACATGTTTGGATTAGATCAGTCTTACATGTTAATAAAATCTCCCTCTAAGGGAGGATGTCCTTTTACCTGCATATTTAACTGTGTATCCTTGCATTTTAACTACAAGTTGATTACAGTTAATTACACTGATCATGTCTTACAAAACAGGCAAAATTAATTAGCTCAATTGCCAGAATAATATTGTGGGGATCCACAATATCATCTTACTTTATAGGATTTCAGGAAACGCAATTCTCTGGCCAGAAGAATTGGGTTTGCTGCCCTATAAACACATACTCTTTAAAGTATCTTTAATTGATAAAGCGAGTAGGACCTGTTTGCACTTAAGAGACTTGAAAATGAGCAAAGTAAATGAATCAATCAAATGAATATAATGGATTTAATAAAGGCATGTCTACTTATATATTTACTACGGTTGCCATGGAATATATATATATATATATTTACAAACATAATAGACATACAAACACAATAAGACATCAATGAACGAGGAAGTGTGTGAGATATAGAGATATGGATAAATTACACGCGTGAGAGCGAGTAAGAGAGAGAGAAATAGGGTTACGTTCACCTAGACAGTCAACTTTCCTGAAACAACACGAAAACACATTCTTAATGCTCTGAAAACAGGGTAACCCAAATTTACTTGCATGTGGAAGGGTTCTCTCATGTGTTCCTGAGTTCCTTGAGCGGCCTGCATGGTCTAGCCGCGTTTTGGACGGCAGATCTTTTGTTCTCCGTGCGCGTGCGGCCCGCATGGTTTAGCGGCGTGCGTGAGCTGAGTCCTTGGTTCCGTGGAGTCACGTGATGCGGCGCGAGTCTTTGAACAGCGGTCGGAAGTCTTTTAGGTCACGTTACCAACGGAGATAGTTCGGCTCAGGTCATGTCACTTCGTGGAAGTGAAACAAGTTGAATACAGAAAACAGATTTTTGGCTAGAAAGTAAAGAAAAGATCCAGGATATGATCTGATCCCCTGAGGGGACCTCCGCGTGAATTACATGTTTCTGACGTGCTGGAAAGTTCAAGAGAGCGAGGCGGAGCCGCGCTCCTACATTTATCACCTTGTAGAATTCCCTCCCCTTCCGGTTCACGGGGCCAATCGGGGAATGGATGTTGCACGCGGGAACCCTCGGTTTATTGTCCTTTGTTTGGGAGAACATGCCCCTCGTGGTACAGGGGTGTGTTCAAGGAGGGTGTACAGTTTAACAGTTTGAATCTTCAATGGCGGTAAAACCTATTAAAAATACACTTTACTTTATATCTCTGTGCATATTCAGATAGCCCGTTCCATGAGCATTTTAGAGGTGTCAAACACATCAAATGAAAGTCAAAGGAAAAATACAGAGGTATTTAAAATGCATAAAGAAGGTATTTCTAATGTCCATTTATGCCGTGGCCAAACAAAGATATTTCACTGTGACATGGGGAAAAACACATACATTTAACAAAATATATTTAATGGTTTTTTATGTCTTTACACAACAGAAATGTCCGTCTCTTTGTTCAGAGACATTCTGCGACATTCCGATGGGTTATAAAATCTCGTAACAGGAGCTTCCCTCGTGTGTTGGGGGAGGGAAGGGCTCGTGTGTGTGTGTGTGTAAAATTCAGTCTTTCGGTGCCTGAAGGTTTTTTTTTGGACTTTAGCACAGATATTTTTATTTATTCAGATTCACTCTTAGCCCAGTCCCTACAATATCCCCCTTTTTGTCTGATGAAGTCCCTGTGTGGACTTAAATCGGACAACAATCATCACAATTGACGGATGACAGGTGAATCATGATGATAGGGTAGCAGGTGCTCTCGAGCCGAGGCTGAGGGCTCAGCTTGATTAAGTTTGACGCAGCCTCCGGCGTGGTACCCTCTTCCTGAGGGTCCCGTGACCTTGGCTGTAGATTTTCGCATCTCGTTGAGCCTCCTGATTGAAAGTCAAGTGTCAGGGTGTGGTTGATTACCGTAGAGGTACCCAGCGCAGGATCAGCTGCAGTCCAGGATTGGACAACAGGTGAGGCAGTTAAGGCGGGCAGTTGAGACACAGCTTGGAGGGCTATGTCGATGGGAACAAGGTCAGTTCTGATTGGTGCTCTTCGCTTGGAAGAGGATACGATGCCAGGTCGTCGAGGTGAAGGATGGCACCTTTGATGCTTGGATTACACGCTCTGGTCGAGCAAGGTGACACAGGTGTCAGTGTCATTTTGGTCGTCAGTGAGTGCGGCTGTGCGCACAGGAGTGTTAAGGAGTCCCCCTTTCACCTACAATCTCTGCGTGGGTCTCGGTGACCTGAGTGCGAGGCTTGGCTTTGGCAGGGCAGCGTGTGCCGCTGATCTGCAGCCCGCAGATTCCGTCAGTGTTGTCTGTGAGGAAAGGTTTGTTAGGGGCAGAGATACTGAACGTCTTTGGTCAATGTGCACATGTGCGGATTCGGAGCTGGGGCAGCTTTGTGTCGCTGTCGTGTGAGGCATCCACGTCCAGCGTGCATATCTTGAAGTGAGTGTTACTTTTCAAAATCTGGCATTGACAATGTTCTTGAGCTTCGGCTTGACTCTAGGATGGGCAAGTTCAGGAGAAAACCCCCTTTTCTCTGCTTGTGGTCGACGCAGAGTGGGATGGCACTACCCAGAGAGTAGGCAAGGTGTATTTGTAAAGAGTCAGTTGGCGTGGTGATGGCGGACACCAGCACGGTTTGCATGAGGCCTAAGGGTATCAGGTGCGGTGGAATTCTACCCATGGCGAGGCTGTCGATGGAGGGGTTCACTCCCCGCAGCGGGTTTGTCCTCAGGGCTGTTACCAGCTGAGTTTGAGCGACGTCATTCTGGGAGACAGTAACAGCTTTTTCATGGAGTTCACTGTTGGGGTCGGCAGAACGCTGTGAGTGTTGAAAGTTACCACAATTCCCTTTAGTGTCTTGTCGATGGTCTGCAGGGATGCACTCTGTGTCGTGAGTTGCTCTTTTATCTGTGGAATCTCAGCCTGAATTTCGGCTACATGCCACCTCACGGTGGCTAGGTTCACTGCATTCACACTGGGCATACAAATGTTAAACAGAGTTCCGACGGCAGTGGCGGCTCCGAGCAAAGCTCGTAGGAACCATTGGGAGCGGCGGTTGTGGCCACCTGGCTCCGCTAGCGTGACAGTCATTTTCTCAAGTTGGTTGAGCATGCGTTCAACATCAGCCTCAGCGTGAGTGAGGGAGTCCTCTGTCCATCGGGCATCTACCCAGCTGTATTGTGTCGTTGCGCAGGGGTAGTGTGCTCTGTAGATGTTGCGAGGATCAGGTGGCACGTACACTTTCTGAGTTTGGGTCCGGCCATTGGTGATGAGGAGTCCCGGTTGTTCCTTTAGGACGATGACTGATGCCGGATTTGGTGGTGTCCGATTGCGGCTGCTCTCTGGTTGGCTGGAGGTACAGGATGGCGAAGCACAGCAGCATCCTGGTAAAAGTGAAAGAGAGAGAAAGAGAGAAAGGGAGAAAAAAAAACTTTTTGGCGAGTGTCGTCCTTGGTCGGCTGGGACTTCGCTTTGAGGATGCCGGTATGCCACTTGCTTCGGTGTCTTGCAAGTGTCTCTGGTGCTGCGTCATGAGCATATATTCGCATGACCCCCCTTTTGCACTGTGGCACCACAAGCTGTGGCGCAGTGATGGCATCAAGTGCAGAACGCTGAATGTTGTCTTGTGCACGCAGCATGTGCCAGGTGCATAGCGGGTGTTTGGGGCACCGGTTGTCGGTGGGTCTAGACAGCGTGCTAGGGTGGTTGGAGGGGTCTAAAAGTGGTGGTGACTCCGAATGTTCATGAAGTTGTTATGGTCTTTGGCGAGCTGGAAGGTGCATGGTAGCGAACTTGAACCTTGACTTGGTGTTGAGGCTGTGTACCCTTGGATGGCTGCTGGAGTTCTATGAACTCTGTGACCTTAGAGTCTGGCTTTGTTGTAGTTCTCGTTACCTCTATGACCGGCCAGTCTGGCTTTGGTAACCTGTGTGACTGGAGGGGGGGGAGGGGTTCTTGAACTTGGGCCCAGACTGTCAGGTGTTTGAAGTCTAGTAAAGGCTCAAAGCGCTCTAGCAGATCTTTGCCAATCAGAAAGGGGTACGTGTCCATTTGTGAGATGTACACAGGGTGTTTCAGACTAAAAGAACCAATTGTCAGGTGAATGTGAGCTACCTGTTTGAGCCGGATGTCGTTCTGGCTGTATGACTGCACAGTCAGCTCGCATGTTTGAGATGTGAGAGTTCGATTTTGTCTCTCAGAGTCTTTAAAAGAATTTCCGGGCCATACCCCGTTTGATCATGTGCCCGAGGAGTCTTGGCGTCGGGGCTGGTGTGGTGATCGACGGGCGGTTAGGGCCGGTCTTGTGTAGTTCTTTGCGGAGACAGACAAAGTAGCATTTCTTGGTCTTTTGGGATTTTGGTCCTAGACGTGGGAAGTTGTCAGCTGTGTTAGCTGTGTTAGCTCTGTGGTCTGTTGTTGACGAGCAGTGTTCTGTGTGCCTGTTGCAGGTTTTATGCTGAGGCATAGGATGTCGTGTTCGTCCCTCTTGTTGTCTTTGTAAAGTCTTTTGTGAAGAAGCTCTTTAAGCAACTTCAGGCTCTTGGCTGTCTCGGATATGGCAGCACTGTTTTCGTCTGATGTGTGTTCCGACTTGTGCTGACCAGTGGCAGGTCGAGAGGGGTTCTGCTCTGGGCTGTTGAGGTCAGGCTAAGCAGGGTCTCTGTGACATTTTGGCACACTTGTGGTGAGTGACTAATGCATGGCCCTAAACGTACAGAACTACTGCTTAATGGGTTCGCTAGATATGTAGCCTAAAGCTAAGTGTCTCTTGTTTAGCTAGCTAGTGACGTGTGTCTTGTATCCTTATCTTAGCTGTGATTGTTAGGAGGCTAAGAGTTATGTGGTTCCAAGATTATTCCCTGGAAAGGGCATAGCCGAGATGAAATAAATGACTTAAGATGGTTCTTATGATTGAATTATTTCTCTGGACTTAACTAGTGGTTCACTACGGCTTGACGAAGTGAGTGATAGGGGGGAAAAGGACAGCTTTCTTATTCAAATTATGCTTATTATCAATCCTCTGGACTATAGTTGTGCCCTAGTAAATTGTCGAAATTACTTGTGCTGCAGGGTCACAAAAATGAGTACACTTGTTGAAAATAAAGAAATTACAAATAAAGGTGTCTCTGTTTCCTTTCTGGGCCCTATGGGAAATGGAACCACGTTTGAACAAGAGAGGAAATTAAATTAAATCATATAGATGACCGAATAACTGACTGCTATCTTTATCCAAGTCAAAGAAATGAAGAAAAAAATTAAAGAAGAGAGAAAAAAAAAAAAAATTTTTTATTAAAAGTAAAAGGGAATAAACGTGATCAAAACCACGGGAAGTGAATAATTAGAAGCCCTAACTGGTGTTACGGAAAGTATTCTAGAATACTTTGCATTGTGTGAACACAAGTGGTGATTAAGGCTCAAGTAAATTATGCTAACTGTAGAAGTTATTATGTAGCTTAGCCTAAGCTGGATGGATGCTAGGTTAGCGTAGCGTAAGCTAGCTGGATGCTATGTTAGTTTAGCTCAGCGTAAGCTGAAAGGATGCTAGGTTAGCTTAGCGTAGCGCAAGCTAGCTGGATGCCATGTTAGTTTAGCTTAGCGTAAGCTGGAGGGATGCTAGGTTAGCTTAGGCACCTAGGCTGGTTTGTTTATAAAGTGACATCACAAGTTAGCACTTCCTGTGACAAGTCGTTGTCATGGGAACCAGAGCATGTCAGACCATTCAACAGTCCTTAAAGAATGTCTGTACATTTTACATGAATTATGCATGTTTAAACGGGTTAATCGGATGCACCTAGATTTTAAGTCTTTCTAGGACTTGGTGTTACATTAAGTAGAATGCAGACGAGTTTTGGCCATAGCTAATTTTACACCTGGAACTCTTCTCTTTATTTGACGCAACTTATTCTATTTGTTTACAGAGTAAGGAAATAGATTTGCTGTAAGTCAAAGCTTGTCTAAGCATATATAGTTACGTCCGTCTCGTGCACGAGTGCTGACTTTTCAGCGAGTAAACAGTTTTGATTGCTAGGTAGCTGTCTGCTTGTAGATGCAGCAAAAATGTAGGTGAATTACATCAATCTAACAATAATTTGTAAGGCCTTTACATTTGTAGACAGGGGAGCATCACCCAGGTCTACGTACATATAACTCTGTCCTGAGCTTTCTTTGTTAGACACAGGTTTAGTCATACTACCATTTGGATTTCCTTTTAATCAAAGCATAATAGATATCGGTACAGTTTACAAGCTGCTGAGATGAGGTTTCTTCGTCAAACAGACTTACGCTTTTACCGCTGAACATGCTACTTTTACTTTTAGTTGGAAATCTAAGGCTATTTTACTTAGAGTAGAGATGTCAATTCCAGCTATCGTTTTATCTGCATTTAGACAGGCCAGCGATCAAAGATGTGTATTGCACGTTGTGTTCTGGTTGGATCGCAACGATCAAAAGCATCTCGTAGGTTAACAGTAGTTTAAAACTGTGGTGGTTCTCCTACATGGAAACTAATGTACAGCAGTGCATTTTTCAAGAAGTATCTAGAAACTGTTTGTTTCAAAGGGGTCGTGTATAGCCTGTTGGCAGGTGAGGTTTACAGGTGAGCCATTCAAGATTTTCTTTAAATCAGTAAAGTTCAAATTTTTCTACTGCAGAGTCTTGCGTCTTTTTGAGCACAACTTTTCATCTACCTTTTAAAAGTTCTATGTCCTATGCTGATCAGGGACCCTTTTAGCAGAGTCTTGCACTGTGTTCGTGCAGTGTCTTCTGGTTTTGCAGTTCAAAATCATTGGGGTTTTGGACCCAGCTGTGGGACAGTTTGCTCTGTGTGCCTGTTGTGGGTCTTACGCTCAGGCCTAGGGTGTAAGGCTCGTACCTGAATTTTCGGAAAGTCTCTTGTGAAGAAGCTTTTCAGCGACTTCAGGGGCTCGGCTGTTTCAGACGTGGCGGCACTGTGTTTGTCTGATGCGTGCTCAGACTTGGGCTTACCAGTGGCCTGGAACGGACTCGACTCTCTGTAAACAGGGCTATGGTGTTGTGGGACGCCCTCTGGAGGCATCTGGTGGGATGCAGATTTTGAAGGAACAAAGTTCTGAACTTGACATCCTCTTCCATATTTGGCTGGTTCAGTGCTCCGAAGTAGGTTTGTCGGAGTCGGCTGTAGTAGGTCTGTGGGGTTTCAAGTCGGACCTGCTTGGGGTCCATGGCGGTGAATAACCCTTGGTCTGATTCTGGATCAGAGAATTCACGGATCAAAGCTTGTTGCAGCTGCTGGTAGTCCGTTTTGATAGTCTCTGTTTGACGGTCGAGGAAGCTGCGCACATCACGGCTGGACGTGATTCTTAGCAGGTACAATTTGTCCCACGCGGTCGCGTTGGTAACAGTTTGTAAGTGAAAGTCAGTGTCTTGTAGGTAGGCGTGCACGTTGTGGCCTCCTGCAGGGCTCGGAGTGAACGTAGGGAGGTTTCTCGCCAGCTTGTTAAGTCTTTTGGGAGCCCTGCCGTTGTAAGTAGCAGGGGCTCTCCTGGAAAGGCCCCCCCTTTTTAGCTCTGGGTTGTAGGCTGAAAGGTGCGGACCAGCTGGTCAGGGGAAACTTTGTGGTGTGCGTTTCCCTTTCCCGGTCATTCTGTAGTCTATAAGAGTGTTTCAGCTATCTGTGAACAATGTCAATTTCGCATATGATATTGTCTTTGTGCTGAATGAGTTCATGGATTTCAGCTCGGGCCGCTTGTAAGTGTTTTACACAGGCCTTTGCTTTAGTGTCTCTTTCTTTAGTTCAGTCTCTGCTGAACGGGCTTGTGGATGGTATCGCGGGCCTCTTGCGGGTTTTTTTTTTTTTTTTCGCAGGCCATGGCTTTCGAGTCTCTTTTAGTTCAGCCTCTGCTCTTTGCAAAGGGGCTTCACTTTTGTCGGAGTTTCTCGTTGAGTACCACTCTGGTTGTTTTCTCTGAATGCTCTCTTCGGTCTGTGTGCCGATGAAGATCAGGCAGGGCAGTTTGAAGTCTTTCCACTTCCTTCTGTAGCTCGGGGTCGTTGTCGTCCTCGGCTTGCATCCTTAGCGTTGCAACTTCGTGCTCCAGGGCGAGGCGGCTCCTTTCACGGAGACGTGCTTGTGCGATGAGCTGGCAAGCGAGGTTTTGGACGTGTCTGGCCGGTCTTTGTCGTGGGAGCTTTGGCTTGGTTTGTGCGCCATCAGCTTGTCCACGTCGGCGCTGCTCTTGGCTTTGGAGCTCTGAGTCACTGTCTCCCGGTTGTCCCAGCGGGTTGTGGGACTGTAGGACCGGAACATACTGGTTTCAACTGTGGGCGAGAGGAACACAACACGCACAGAGAGACCAAGCAAGTTTGTTCTACGTATAACGAGCTATAATACGGCTATGCCGCGTATGCAAATTGTGGTTAACTGATGCAGACAGTTAAATCATTCGGTGGGACAATTTGGTTAGGTCAGCATGGGCCTGAATAAAATTTAGCAGGGCGGTAGCTTAAAGGGGGTCACCTTTTGATGCTAGCGGCTTGTTGTCTAATTATTATTCAGCGTTCCTTGTTGTCTCAGATAGGTTCTGTCTTCTAGGTGAACTGAAAGAAACAGAGCACGACAGAAAAGAGCAGTGGCAAGATAGCAAAGTTTGAAGTAACATGCAACCATCAAAGATGGAAAGGTCTGTAATGAAATGGCGTTAATAGTACACAGGAAGAGTTACAGGGGAAAAGGAGGCCGGACACTTCAATGGCCGGGGGAATCTCTAGATTCTGTGGCCAATATTAAGTGGATGGGTTTAATACCTTTTTCTAGTTTAACTGGGTGAAATGAGGTCATTCGGGTTGGAGTTCAGCATCGCGGTTGGTCTTTCTGTCGTCCCCCAAACGCCTGACAGCAGTGTCCCGGGCCCCTCCGTACATCTGTACCGATGTGCGCCCTCTCACGCAACCTGACTTTGAATCACAACCGGCGGTGCCAAATTGGTGATGTCGTGTTGCGGGCCGCACTAACGGAGAGACACGGGAAAGTCCGAGACTCGCGCTCAGTCAGCGCTGGGGACACAGGTCAGATGAACCAGCATGCTGGACTCCAAGCAGAGATGACTGTCAAATCACCACACGCTCTTTAGTGGATTCTACCTATAAACACAGAATAGTGTGAACGAGTGGCTTGACAGTGAATGAAAGCTTTCTTGTTTAAACTGAATTGAGTAATTACGTATGTAGAAAATAGAAGCAAAGGTTTTACTAGATAATGGTAAAAAGGAAATTATGAAAATGATGTTAATTATCAAAATAACTTAACCCAAAAGAAAGAAAAAAAAAAAAAAACATTTCCTTTAAGGAAAAAAAAAAATTAACCCCTTTTTTTTTTATTATTATTTTATTATTAATAAAAATTAACAATCAGAAGTAATAAAGTAGGATGTACCCCGGGAGAAGACAGGCAGTAGTGGCGCGTTTGGGCCACAAAGGGTTTTGGGCCACTCCCTCCTAGTGGTCACCCTGGCTGACAGAGGACTTGATTTAAATTGCATTCACTGGTTTTGAATACAATTCAGATCGAGCGTATGCATAGATGTTAAGTAACTTCTAGAATAGTTGTCATAACGTATCAAATCAAAATTATTAAAAATAATTTGAAAAAGGAAATATAGAAGTAAAGCCATAAAACCATTCCCCACAGGGAAGGAGACTTCATTCAAATTAATCTTGAAATTTGTTTGTTTCCAACCAAATTTGAATAAGTGTAGGAACTTAAAGGTTGGCATTATTTTTGATGATGATCACGATCACTGTGGTGTATCAATGATAATAACCAAAATAAAATCAACTGGGAGAAAGCCACTTCAAAACAGAATGAGAGTAGACAGTAAGAGATAAGCTGACTTAGCGGGGGAAGGCCACAAGGGGGCCACCCTCCTCCTAAGTGGTCATCAGAAACTGCTAATACTTACTTTTGAATTTTAAATTCAAATGTGGTTTGAACCAAATTCAAAATAAGTGTACACAGTCAGAGGTGAAATCATGTTAGTAACACTGGAACTTGCACATGCATTGAAAGTTAGAAACACACTTTCAGAAATTCACTGGAAAAATCTGAAATTGTGACGAGAGAGAAATTTAGGAAAGGATGACCTTGTTACCGGTGTCCACGAGGTGGTGCTATTTCGCTCATGGAGGGTAAAGTCAGGACGTGGAGGCCGTCTGATACTGGAAAACTCAAGGGCGCGCCCTAGCGTTTGGCAGTAGCATTGCAACCCGCCTGCTTTCAAATGTGATAGTCTCAGAGGACATGCAAAAAAAATAGTGCGGAATTTAAATCTCGACGGATTTCTTTCCGGTGCTATATTTCACAAAACGGCGTGGCAGGATTTTTTTTTTTCTACACACACACATAGGGTCACAGGAATTATACGTCTGTCGTTCGTATCCAAATACATTTATCAAATAGCGTTTTATGATTAGAATGTTTTTATGTTTTGGATTTTTCTGTGCTATATTTCACAAAACGGTGTGGCAGGATTTTTTTTCTACGCACACACATAGGGACAACAGGAATTAGGCATCTGTTTTTTTTATTCCCACATACGACAATTAGCACTATGATTCACACGTGTTCACTTATAAATTTTAAACCTCGGCGGGTTTTCCTATTTCGACACGTGTACACGGAAGGATTTCTTCATTTCCGCACATTAATATGGACAACAGGAATTATACGTCTGTCATTCGTATCCAAATAACATCTATCAAATAGCACTTATGATTAAAAATGTTTTTATGTTTTGGATTTTTCTGTGCTATATTTCACAAAACGGTGTGGCAGGATTTTTTTTTTTTTTACACACACACATAGGGTCACAGGAATTATACGTCTGTCGTTCGGATCCAAATACATTTATCAAATAGCATTTTATGATTAAAATGTTTTTATGTTTTGGATTTTTCTGTGCTATATTTCACAAAACGGTGTGGCAGGGTTTTTTCTACACACACACATAGGGACAACAGGAATTATACGTCTGTCGTTCGGATCCAAATAACATTTATCAAATAGCACTTTATGATTAAAATGTTTTTAGATTTTGGATTGTTTCTGTGCTATATTCTAACAAACACGTTTGGCAGGATTGCTTCGCTGCGCTGTGCGTAAATAAAACAGGGATTATTCGTCTGTTTTTTCGACTCCCATAACATATTATCAAATAGCACTTATGATCAAATATGCGTTAGGTTTTACAATTGAGTAGCTACGTCAATGTTTTAACCCGGAGTTATCGATAATCTAACGATTATAATTAATATCAGGCCTGTTTAAGAATAGTGAAAGAGCATCGTTTCACTAAATCTTGTCTTCACCGTGGCCGAAGAATCTCGTTCCGCCAGGGGAGTTTAATATTAAAAATGTCGTCTTTAAAAGAGGTTTCTTCGTCTTTTATAGGACAAATTTAATACTGTGAAACTATGAAACTGCAGTTTACTTCTTAGCTTCGCTGGACTGAAATGGCTTTTTGCCTTTAATCAGTCAAGGTGAGTTCGCATAGCGTTCGCTCAACCGAGGTGCACGTACAATATTAAATCACAATATAGACAAAGATTGAAAACCTAATTTGCTCAAAAACAAGTTTAAAGTGTGCTCGTATTTTCTCCACCATTTGTAAAGACTATGGGCGGATCTAATCCGTGGGGAATTTGCATATCATAATTAATAATTCATAATTAATAATTATTCATACATGTTTGGATTAGATCAGTCTTACATGTTAATAAAATCTCCCTCTAAGGGAGGATGTCCTTTTACCTGCATATTTAACTGTGTATCCTTGCATTTTAACTACAAGTTGATTACAGTTAATTACACTGATCATGTCTTACAAAACAGGCAAAATTAATTAGCTCAATTGCCAGAATAATATTGTGGGGATCCACAATATCATCTTACTTTATAGGATTTCAGGAAACGCAATTCTCTGGCCAGAAGAATTGGGTTTGCTGCCCTATAAACACATACTCTTTAAAGTATCTTTAATTGATAAAGCGAGTAGGACCTGTTTGCACTTAAGAGACTTGAAAATGAGCAAAGTAAATGAATCAATCAAATGAATATAATGGATTTAATAAAGGCATGTCTACTTATATATTTACTACGGTTGCCATGGAATATATATATATATATATTTACAAACATAATAGACATACAAACACAATAAGACATCAATGAACGAGGAAGTGTGTGAGATATAGAGATATGGATAAATTACACGCGTGAGAGCGAGTAAGAGAGAGAGAAATAGGGTTACGTTCACCTAGACAGTCAACTTTCCTGAAACAACACGAAAACACATTCTTAATGCTCTGAAAACAGGGTAACCCAAATTTACTTGCATGTGGAAGGGTTCTCTCATGTGTTCCTGAGTTCCTTGAGCGGCCTGCATGGTCTAGCCGCGTTTTGGACGGCAGATCTTTTGTTCTCCGTGCGCGTGCGGCCCGCATGGTTTAGCGGCGTGCGTGAGCTGAGTCCTTGGTTCCGTGGAGTCACGTGATGCGGCGCGAGTCTTTGAACAGCGGTCGGAAGTCTTTTAGGTCACGTTACCAACGGAGATAGTTCGGCTCAGGTCATGTCACTTCGTGGAAGTGAAACAAGTTGAATACAGAAAACAGATTTTTGGCTAGAAAGTAAAGAAAAGATCCAGGATATGATCTGATCCCCTGAGGGGACCTCCGCGTGAATTACATGTTTCTGACGTGCTGGAAAGTTCAAGAGAGCGAGGCGGAGCCGCGCTCCTACATTTATCACCTTGTAGAATTCCCTCCCCTTCCGGTTCACGGGGCCAATCGGGGAATGGATGTTGCACGCGGGAACCCTCGGTTTATTGTCCTTTGTTTGGGAGAACATGCCCCTCGTGGTACAGGGGTGTGTTCAAGGAGGGTGTACAGTTTAACAGTTTGAATCTTCAATGGCGGTAAAACCTATTAAAAATACACTTTACTTTATATCTCTGTGCATATTCAGATAGCCCGTTCCATGAGCATTTTAGAGGTGTCAAACACATCAAATGAAAGTCAAAGGAAAAATACAGAGGTATTTAAAATGCATAAAGAAGGTATTTCTAATGTCCATTTATGCCGTGGCCAAACAAAGATATTTCACTGTGACATGGGGAAAAACACATACATTTAACAAAATATATTTAATGGTTTTTTATGTCTTTACACAACAGAAATGTCCGTCTCTTTGTTCAGAGACATTCTGCGACATTCCGATGGGTTATAAAATCTCGTAACAGGAGCTTCCCTCGTGTGTTGGGGGAGGGAAGGGCTCGTGTGTGTGTGTGTGTAAAATTCAGTCTTTCGGTGCCTGAAGGTTTTTTTTTGGACTTTAGCACAGATATTTTTATTTATTCAGATTCACTCTTAGCCCAGTCCCTACAGTGTTTTAGAAAGGGAATAAAAGGATGGATAGTCTGTGCGGTTGATGCTGAGGGAGCAAGAGGTTGAAGGAAAAGGATAAATGATGAAAGTGGGAGGATCTGGGAGGAGAGCGAAACAGCAGGAGACGGATAGGCCAGAAGATGGAGAGAGAGGGAAAGAATGAGAGATGTGATAGGCATCTCAGGGAGCCATCAAAAACTCCACTGTGGAGAAAAGAAGGGGAAAAAAGAACTGACAACAGCGGCGAGGGAGCAAACGTGTTTTGACAGACATTCTGCACTTGATGAAATCTTACCTTGCCACTTCGCTGAGACACACGAATACACTCCGAGACCTGACAAACACCCCGCTGCTGAATTATTCATGTCAGAAAACGCAATTATCCGGCACACTAATGTGTTCAGCGGCGTGAGAGCATTAAAACAACACACACAAGCAATTCCATCGTGTCAACATAAAGGCCCACCGCGTTCTTCTGCCGGCTGTCTGGTCGGCACTGGCCGCAATTTACCGTTTCTGTTGATCTCCCAGTGTGCACTGCTGCGAGCGCTCAGGAGATATGTGTGTTTGCGACCGCTGCTAAGCCACTGTGATGAGCAGAGATTGTACATCACCACCTTCTCTTCCGCAAAAGAAATAAGTCATTGTGAAGTTTTCAACCACACCAGAGACGAGGAAACTAAGGAACCAAAATAAATAGGAATTTCCTCCAAAGCTTTGGCTAAAGATGAGGCGTGTTGATTGACATTAGCGTGTTCAGTCAAGTGACTGGTAGCAATGAAGTGTTTTGACTGGGGATGGACACAAGTACCCTAGTACTTGGAAGAGGTAGCAACTTCAAAATATTGAATTTTTTCGGTTATGATGGCATTTTGGCCAGTGTTTTGTGCACAAACACTCGCCTCGCATCACCGCTGCTCTGTCCGTTCCATCAGTCAAGCTCTTATGTAGATAAAGCACTTCTTCAGTACCTAACCTTCACAATACCCAGTCACTGTGATAACACCATATTCCTCTTTCTGTTGTGCATCATTTATTATTATTATTATTGAGTGTTCCACCACCAGCATTATGTTTTTAAAGTGTTGTATTATGACATTTTTTTTTCCCTGGAAACTCCTGTGTTCAGTTTGATCCCGTTTGCTACTATTTTGGAACCCAAGAATTGTTCTATTATGTGTTTTATTTTTTTTTACATTTGTATCTTCCTTTAGTGTGTATTGTTGCTGTTTGAGCATGAGCTCAAAGCTCTGCAAAGTTACAAAGTCGCTCCAGCGGGAGTTATTCTCTGTATCAGTGTCACTGTTTCTGAACTCCCTGAAACTGTACTAGTCTTGAGTTCTCTTTCAGGAACCAACATGTCAAAATATTTCACAAAATATAGGGCATTATTCAAGGGGACATCCATTTGTAGTTGTGTCTGAAACCATAGTGGACGTTATTGAGTGCACTCATTATATCCCACATTACACCGCAATATCAAGTGTACAGCCAATGTAGCCTATACTTAAAGAACGTCCAAATCTGTTCCTTCATTTTCATTCAGTCCTTATCAGTATTAGTGGACTAATGTAGGGAATAGGGATTGAGGGTTTAAGGGGTGATTTCTGATTCAGCCCTAGACTAAGCCAAATTACTAAATAAAAGACATGAAACATGAAAGTGAAAACAAAACCCAAATCCAATTGTGACACACCTGTAGTCTTGACCACAGGAAGTCTCCATTGAGCCTGTTGAATTTGTTCATGGTGAACCTGATACATCAGAAGGAAATCTCTGAGCAGTTTGGAGTTGGTTTGTTTGGAAAACTTGATGTCAAAGCTTTTATGTGCATTATTTTTGGACTCGACTTCCCAGAAAATAACCCTATGAATGACGATGAGCTTTTTGTTTTCATGTTCCAATAATGCACCCATCTGTAGTCAATTGCAACTCTCTCCAAGTTGGAGTAGATGCTCACGACTGTTGGCGTGTTCAATAACCGCAACTCGTCAATCCAATCCAGAATCTGGCAGAACGGTCCAGATGACAGGGTGTACGGGAACGTCGTTTCAGCTCGGCACAGAATAGTAATTAAACACTACATTAAATTCCTCTTCATGACCAGTTCAGACTTTTCACGGATCCATTAGAGGCTGAATCTGCCAAGCTAAGAGAATCTTAATTGCACAATTAATTTGAACGCTGATGTCTACTGACAGTTGGATTTATGGTGTCTATTGAGGCCAGATCCAGACAAATGTGTGACAGGTTCTATTTTAATACGGCTGATGAGTTGGCTTGATATCCCGCGAGTGACGCCCATTTTGCCAGTCATCTGAAAATCCTCTGTGTTTTTCAGAACTTGTTTCAGAAAAATGCAAGTTATTGTTATTGAGTTATTGTTGCTCATTTCCTGTTTTGATCCAGTTTCTCTCACTTCACTGAGGAACGTTTCTATTTTTAAATGTGGTTTGGAAGGATTTTGTGAATGTTAAATTGTTAGGAATCGACAACAACAATGCAACGTTTGTTTTCTCAAATGGTCACAATTATTCTCAGCAGATAATATCTTCGTTTTTCCGAATCACTTTGGACATTCGCACTTGGTCTTTTCCAGTGTCAACAGGACGTTCAAGCCACAACATTTATTTCCCCATGCAGCCATATTTGTTTTGAATCTTTTCACTGGATGTGGGAAACTTTAGTAACTCAGAGGGAGAAGAAATCAAATCAGCATGTTACCTGGACACTAGAGCGGTTGTTAAGTGAGAGATGGCTGGGTGTGTTGAGGGAGCTCTTTTGTAAGCTCTGGAAAGTTGGAAGTGTGTTTGTTCCTGCTCAACAAGTGGCTCTGATTGCCCAAGAGCTGAAGCAATCATCCACACACAGCCTTAAAACACTGACGGCAGGAGTGTGTTCACTATGGCATACCTACTGTGTTAAAGGAAGTAGTATGCAGTATGGCATGTCATGCACATCTTCCTGTTGATGATATATCTAAGTGAAATGCACATTTTATGTTTTCAGAATCAGCATGTAAAGTGTAAGGGTGCACTCACACTGGACACATTGTTGTGCATCAACACTGTTTTTCCAAGTAAAAAAGTGTAAAATAAAATTTTTGGTTGTTGCAGTGCATCTCTCTGTTGAGCTTCGCACTATGATTGTCAAGTTAAAAGAAGCTAGCATGACAATCACAATTCTGTATGCAAATAGGTTTAAGCAATGAGACCAATTGTAATGTAGTGCGTACATATTACCTCATCATTGTCTAAGTTTTTAATGCTTTGAAATTTAAGATTTTTTCAATTTCAGTTTAATCTTAGAAGTCTAAAAATTTACAAAAACAAATTTGCACTTAATAAAGTTTCTTTCTTAAAATGCACTGCATTGTAGTGTATTTATTATAATTTAATATTTCAAAATGTATGACTTATATTTTTTATTATTAATTATGGCCAGCCATGCATAGCTGACCAAATTTTGTTATTATTAAATCAATACTTTTAATTATTTTTAGACTTAAAATGCTATGTATAAAATACAATATATGTATTTATATTTTTGTACATTTAAAATATAAAAAATTTGCATCACATAAAAAAAACATCCACTTCTTTCTTTGTTAGTATTTTTCTTTTGTTTCATAAGTTCGGTTATTTTTTTTGCTTTGTTTTGCTTTTATTTGTTCTTTCTTTCTTTATTTCTTTCTTTCTTGAAGGAGAGTGAATGGGGAGTTAATGGACTTCCTCAGTCTATTTATTTCTAATATTTAAAAACACAAAATGTGCAAAAACGGACAAAATCTGAATTCATACATGTACAGTAATTGATCATTTTTATACATACAATGCTATTAAATGTATAAAGCCTGAGCAAGACAAAGAGGTCAGCCATTTTACTTTTTACATTTAAAAATGTTTACAATTTTCACCACATAAGAGAAAAAACACATTTAAAAAAACACCCAGTTAGATTTAGAGGATTTTCATACTACATGAAGCATAAAGCAGTACAGAAGTGTTTTACTAACTTAGGCTACGTCTATATTAATCCGGATTCATTTAAAAATGGCGTTTGCGTTTAAAAAGCTCTCCGTCCACACGAGTGTTTTCAGGCATTTCCCCACATTTCAGTGTGGATGATAAACTTTTGGAAAACGCCTGAAACCGCTAAATTCACCTTTTACTGCGCATGCGTAAAACCTCACAAAAGGTGATACAGACGGAAAAATAAATAATAAAGTTATCGCGCAATTCTTTTGACAGGATAATTTTATTTAAAAATACCCCACCATTCACTGATGTGTCCAGGTTTCACTGTCACGGTTTGGTCTAAAACGAGACTCGTGATTTACAGCAGGACTGCAAATGCAGTGAATTTTGCATCATTTTTGCAGGACTGTGGTATGAAGACTGCAAAGTAACATTTTAGCAACTGTGTGAAAGTGAATACCACATAACAGGCACAATACACACAATTATAAACATTAATATCTATGGGTTCAATTTGCGTCACATGACTAAACTTAGGTCATCGGTTTTAAATACCTCAGTTTTGACGGTCCACTCTACAGCACCAAAACTGCGGTTTCAAATTATCCACTTTGGAGAGCGTTTTCAAAATGCTTCGTTTCCATTAATAAAAACGCCGTCTCAGGCCAAAACAGAGAGAAAAATATGCGTTTTCAAACAAAAACGTCTTAATGTGGACAAGGCCTGAAATGAAAGTGTTTGCAGGATGTGTTGTGTCCACAGTTGTGATTTTAAGACTGGTGTGTGTGTGTGTGTGTGTTGATTGCAGACGGGTGTTTTTCAGCTCTGATTGCTGACGAGCCGCACCAGAAACAGAAATGACACTCTAATGTGAGTTTTACCGGCAAAAAAGACTCTACGCTGCGTGTGTCCAGATCTGTTGTGTTTCCATCCCATTTGACTGTTTCCATAGCAACGGGCAGTCGAGGAAGTGAGCTTGGGCAGGAGGGCACAGGTTGATTAAGATAATTAGCCCCTTTCTTATTCCGTGTGTGTGTCTCTGTGGTTTTGTCCCAAATTACAGCCGGTTTGTTTCATCTGTCAGAACCCTGACCGCATCCCGTCGGTCCCCCCCCCCCCAAAAAACCCTCAGAGAGAATTAATAAGACGAAGACCAAACTGTCAGTGGAAGTCACAGTCTGATGGCCTCGTCTCTTTATCCAGGGCGGTCTCTAAAAGAGCTTCTGATATAATTATCTGTCTGTCAAAGTCTCAGTCCCAGTGAGGTAATTCACCACAACTTCTGCTTACACGGTGTAAAAGTGAGAAGTGCGGTGCTGTCTCTGTCCTGGCAGCCGTTAGCACGAGTGTTTCATCGGAGATGTCGTGACGGTAAAATGAGAACGGGGCCAAGATCGCTATCAGGATCTATTTGTGACTTGGCAGTGTTTCGGGGAGTTTTTAAAGCGCGCCTGAATTATCACGTTCTCTGGGACCTTGGCTCTCTCACTCACTGTACCGTAAGACCCCTAAATCACTGACGACTTATTCACTGAGGAAAAAGAAAAGTCTTTGAAAGGTCTGAACAAGGTGTGTCTGGTATTAACTGAACTAATTTATAATTTTTTTTGTACGACCCTAGAAAACTTCCTCATACTGTTATGTAGACCTACATGGTAATAATATCAGCATGTATCTCTTGCTGAAAATGAGACAAAATTATTGTAAATTATATTCATTATTAAGCGGTGTGACTCCTATGTTGGAACTAACAACCGGTTGAAAGAAGGTAAAAAATAAAGTTCTGCATGGAGTTACCTCGCAACAATAAATGAACAGCATGTTTCAGAGTCTGAAACTACAATCAGAAATCAAAGCTGATTCATGTGTCTTGGAGGACGCTGGATGTGACACGGCAGGTCAGAAACCCTCCAAAGTGGCAAATGTGCCATCCATTACCCGCTCATCCCCATCTCTCCTCCACCCAGAGCCCGTGTGTTTTTCAGGATAGTCGCGCATCGAGAGCCACTCTCTCTTTTTAAGCATCCCTACTGTGAAAATTACCCCAACCGTCTGCATTAGCCAGACTGGCACGCTTAAAGTTCAATTGCTTGCTCGAACCCCTTTTACTTTCCTTGAAATTGCCCCCCCCCCCAGCTTTTATGGGTTGCATTTACAACAATGCCAGTTTGCGGATCTGAACCCCAAGCCAAGTACTCCCATAATTAAACCTAATATTGCAAAGTGCATTGGAAGACAATCGCATTCTGCTAGCGCTCTTGTTTCACGAAACAGTTTTGAGCTGCCACCTGTTTTTGCTTAGCACTTGTTTCTCTCAGCTGTGACAGCAATTAGCTGTCGGTACGAGCGCGCGGCGTTCTAGCGCTGTACAGGCCTGGTAAACAAGCCCGTTTAGAGCAGGTTTGGGACACGAGAGCTCGCTGAGAGCATGTGGTGGAGTCAAGCACAGTTAGGTCTCAGACACGCTGTTCTCCTCGTAGCAGAACGGGTTTATATGGACAGCAAAACACTGGTATGATCAGAAATAGGCTGATTATGAAACATAAAGTCTGCTGTAGGTGTATTGTCAGCTCATTGCGTATAATCAAAGTGGTGTTGCTGACATTTTTCCGTTTGACCTTCTTCATTGTGGATTTGATTCCTTGTTTGGCTTCACCTCTCCAACACTTCAGGTCTTCACTCCTCTTCTCTTCTAATCTCTTTTTCTCTCTCTTTCTCGGGTCTGTGGGTCTAATTGTACCTGAAAGTCTTGAATGTGCATTAGTCAGTGTTTAATATGCGGGCTTTATCAGAAGGTGGTGGGCCAAAGAAACAGTGGGGAGAAATTTCATGTTACTATACTTATCATGCACAGGCCTTCTTTGCAATTACATACTTGACTGATTTCTTTTAGCCTCTTAAATTCATTTCCAATGACCTTTCTGTCGGTGCCCCGTTTGGGCGAGAAAGTTTTAGCCTTGCTAATTGTTTCAAACCTTTGGAGCAGTTTGAAGCCAGAGAGCAACATTTATATTTATACACTTTTATTCCTTCCTTCCTTCTGTAACGTTGTGCAATCTTTCTTTAGTTTCTTTAATGGAGCCTCTAAAGGAAGGAAAAAACGTAAATGAAAAATTAGAAATTATGTCAATGCTTTTGTATTATCTCGTTCCCCCGAGAAACTTTGATTTCTTTCCGAGCGAGCGCAGACTCTTTGGGCAAAGCAGAACGTAAATGTTTTTTAAAAAAGAGAAATCCACAAGAAAACGCCTCTCATTAGTTTCAGTTTTTTGCCGTCTTCATTTGATGTTCATTTTGAATATGTTGAGTCCTGTTTTTGGTTTGTTTGTCTGTTTCTTCAATACTTTATTCTTTCTTAACTGTTTTGAAAGTGTTTCTTTCTTGTTTTTGTTTTGTTTGTTTTTTTACTTGTTTGTTTGTTCATTTAATGTATTCTTTTTTTTTAAGTTTGTTCTATATTTCTTGCTTTTATTCATTTCTTCATATTTTTTTTTTAGTTTTTAGTTTCTTTTTCCTCTGCATGTTCTTTCTTACTTTATTTTTTATTTTACTGTTTTAGGTTTTTGTTTGGTCTTCCTTTCATTTTTTTTTGTTTTTTTTTGTTGTCTTCACTTAATTGTTTGTTCATCCTTTTGGTTAGTTGTTTATTTTGAATGTGTTTAGGCTTTTGTTTTGGTTTGTATGTTTTTTCTGTTCGTTGTTTTGAAAGAGTTTTCTTATTTTTTTTTTTCTTTTATTAGATTTTTTGTTTATTCTTTGTTTCTCACTTTCATTCGTTTATTCAAAATTTTTTGTTCGTTTTTCCTTTGTTTCTCTTTTGTCTCTTTATGTCAATTTTTCTTTCTTTCCTCCCTTTCATCCTGCTTTCTTTCTTTCTTTCTTTCTTTCTTTCTTTCTTTCTTTCTTTCTTTCTTTCTTTCTTTCTTTCTTTCTTTCATTCATTCTTTCTTTCTTTCTTTCTTTTTCTTTCTTTCTTTCTTTCTTTCTGTCATCAGTCCCAATGGAGTGAGAGTGAACAACAGACGTCTGCTCTTCTCTCTCTCTCTCTCTCTCGCTCTCTCTCTCTCTCTCTGTTAGCACCGTGTTCAGGCGCTGTGTTATCTCTCATGGGCTCTTCTCTTCATTGTCTGTGCACTGACAGTATAATTCAAGCTCACTCTGGAAACAAAAGCATGTAATGAATGCACACCATCCAGTCTGCTTATGAATGAATTAATTACTGGCGAGCACAATGGGCCAGGTCGAGCTGCATGCTCCTCTTATAACGCGAGGCATTTCCCTCTGCCAGTGTCTGAAAGAAATGTACAGTGTTGTGAAGGCTTGTGACAATGAACCAGCGGTTTGTAACACAATTTCAGACCTTCAAGCAAACTGTTGCATGTTATAAAACTTTGAGGCCAGAGACTGGGAACCTGTAGCACTCTCTCAGAATGACTGGGCATATTGAAGAGAGATTTCAAAGGTGGTGTGCTTTACCCTTTATCCTAAGTCACTCCAGGAGGATTATACCGTTATATTCACTGCTGCCTGCTAATGCACAAACAAACACGCTCACAATAGTCATTTGAATAAGAATATGCACCATTTGGTAATTTTGCACATGCATATTTTACAACTGGCTCAAGTTGGTCACGCGGATTCGCCAACAGCATGCCTGCAATATTTCACCATAATATCCCTAATGTGACCGCACATTAAGTTTCAAGGTAATTATAATAGTTAAGTTGCCCCACACATTCATTTTTATCCAGACATCAATAGCTGTATTAGTAGCAGTGATACTGGTAGCAGTGATAAAAAATTTCATTAGTAGCAGTGATAAAAATTTTCATTAAACAACTATATATTGTCTTTATGTTGTCTCACATTAATTTGTAGATTAACTGTGAAATTATTACATTATACAATATATAAACTATTATAAACCTATAAAAATGTAAGTGTTTTTAATTGCAATTAATCACAGAAAAAATGTGATGAATCAAGTTAATTTTTTTAATCGATTGTAATATCCGTGGTTAGTCCTGGGTCGTGTATGGGCATTAAAAAAGGCATTAAAAAGCATTACATATGAAGATTCCTGCAGAAACCCTGCTATCCAATTCCAGAATTGAAATCAATTTTGATTCTCAACCCTAGTCGTTACTGACAACTCTGCAAACTCCTTCAGTGCTTAAAATGTTTCCCGGTTGCCATGGAGTCGCTGACAAAAACAATATTATCTGTCAAAGGCGAGAAGTGGCCTAAAACTCACAAAGATGCTTCTTCATTCAAAAACAGCAATGTTTCTATCCATAATGCATATCAGTGCTAGAGTGAGCCGGTGAGAGGCACTTCATCGTGTCAGTGTGAAAGACTGTTGTCCTCTGCGTACTTGTGCGTGATAGGAACTAAATGAGTGGGTGAAAACCACACGCGTGAAGGCCGTGTTAGCACTGCATGTGTTCTTCCTGGCGCCTTCACCTGGTTGTTGGTTCTTAACCTGAGAGCTGCTATTGTCTGCTGAGAGCCACCTGGGTTGCCATGGCAACTGCTCGGGCACGGGATGATGGTGTGTGTGTGTGTGAGGTGTATTATGAAAGGAAGGAGAGATAGGGGACTCACCTGACTGCTTGGCTGAATCTCTATAACTCATCTCCAGCTTCTTTGCTCTCGGCAGCTGGACTAAAGCCAAGCACCTGGCATTCTTCAACTGTGTGTGTACTGAACCTTTCTTTAAACACATTACTTTTGCTTTTAATGTATACAAGTGCTACTGAGAGTGGATTTTTCCACAATGAATCACTCTTTTAATGACTTCACCGATGGGAAATTCTGGATTTGGAACATGGTAGCGGATCCAAAGTGGTGTATTAGCTATGACCAAAGCCCGTCTACGGGTCCACTCCCTATTAAGTCCTATAGTACAGAATTGTGGTTGTAGTTCCCCCAGAGTTCCACTGGGGGCGATCATCCGAGTGCAGAACGAATGGGAGTCTATGGAGCTAGACGGATAAATGTGTCTCTTTCACTCGATTGCCGTTGAGAAATCTCAGATTTGAATGTAGGATTTGCAAGAATTCGATTTCTTACAGGTTGAGTTGTTGTTGCCCATAACACGCTAGCATTCTGCTAATGGACGCTGATTGTATGACGTCATTGACATTTTAAAAGACTTTTTAAAGCAAATAAGTGACTCTAAAAAATCTAACACCCAGCAATCTGTAATTTCTTTGCATCTTCTTTCGAAAGCAACATTCAAATTACTAGACAAAAATGTATATCCTGAGAAAAGTGGATTTTGAGGGGTATAGCGCCACAGACCTCCATTCATTCTGCACTCGTCCTGTATACTCGGCCATATTAGACATTCTCTGCTGTGACCAAGATGAGGTACTCGGTTTAAACTTGGTCCACTTGTTCATAGACAGTCAGAAATGATTGCAGTGTCCAAATGCACACGTACACACACTATTTGGTGCATAAAGTTGGTTTTCTAACAGTGTAATTCTGAAATAGTTTGTTCACTGATATGGAAGTGTATTTATATCATGGGTTTGAATCTGCACTGTAATTTGATTTTCCTGTGAGCAACAGGAGATCGTCCACTTAATGAGCGCAGGACAAGTCTCCATAGAAACCACTGTAAACATCCTGTTTAATGAGTCATGTGATCCTGCTGTGTTAATCTCCTCGCTTCTCACTTCAGCACTCTGTAATTCAACTGGAAAGCTATATTGTTGTTTACTGTGTTCATATTATATTCATTGTGTTGATCTTTAATAGCATTGTTTTAATGTATCAGCTATGATTTTATGGTGTGAAAAATAATATTCTTCAATCGGAAACACTTTCCCCTTCTGTCATTGGTCGAAACAGACCCATAGCCCCGGCCCAAACTCTTGCCATTGGTTGAGTTGTTGCTATGTTGGGCTATAGAGAGCCTAAGTCCCTCCCCTTCCGGGTGAACCACCACGGGACCTTATTTTGGAAAAATATTATATGGTAGTCAATGGCGAGAGACAACAAATATTTTTATCCTGTTTGAATTGTGCCCTGAATTACACGTATGATGTTTGTCAATTTGAAAGATAAATTTTAAAGTCAAGAAAGTCGCATTTTAATGTAAAGCTGTTGAGGTATAAGACTGTGAAAATACGTAATTTCAAAGACTACCAACCCAAAAGGCTCGCATGAGACGTCATATCTTTTCTCTCAATGAATGAAGCTAACTTTACTGAAGCTAACGTCTGTCATGTTTTCTATGGTCTAACGTTATAATCGTAACGTTACGCTGTCATGCCTGTGTGTTTTGCACACACGAGCTTGGTGACGTACGGTGCGAGATGAGAGATGTAGTTCATTGAGCGATTTTCACATAAAACTAAATGCTACTCTTCTTTTTTATGACAAACTGCGACTTTCTTGACTTTCATAATTGTATTTTAAATTGACAAACATCATGTGTGTAATTCAGGGCACAGCTCAGACGGAATAAAAAGATAAGTTGTCTCTCGCCATTGACTACCATGCATATTTTTTTCCAAAATAAGGTCCCATGAGCCGGAAGCGGAGGGGACGGACTTAGGCTCTCTATGCCTACTTCAATATATAGTATGCATAAAATATTATGCATGCCAAGTAGTATGTCCTAATTCACAGTTTTCATAAAACAGTAGATAAATAGTTCCCGGATGACCTATTTATTCCGGTGAGATTCTGAAGTGTGCATCCGATGGACACTTTACTATCCCATGAGGCCACGGGAGAGGATTTATGTACAGTATGGTGAGAAACGACATAACTGACATCATAGGTCACATAACAATGACAACATGGCTTATTGTAGTACGTCCGAATTTCATTCATACAACACACATTCATACACAGAACATACTTTTTTTCAACAGTAAGTTAACAGTACCTACGATACAGGGTGCAATTTCAGACGCAGCAACAGTGTGAATATACAGTATGTTGGTGGAATTAATCTATTAATCTTGCTTACTTATAAGCATGTTGCATGCTTGTTGCATATTAAACTAGGGCAGCAACTTTCATATAAATATTAAATAGCAATTGATTCAATTTACACTAAGTAAAAATAGCATTTTTTTAGTGATAGCTGTTATTTATATTTATAAATAGCAATTCTATTCTATTTATTCTATTCATTCTATTTATACTAAGTAGCAATATATTACATATGTTACATACACATAGAAGTATTTTCTTTGCAGTAAGTGTAAATAGTAGTAAGATGTTATTTTTACTTATAAATAGTGTCAGATAGTATTTGCACCTCAGTGTTGTTGTACATTAAACAGTATGCAATAATAACATAGTGTAAATTACTATATTTATTAGACTTATAAAATGCACCTAACCCTACCCGATAAACACTTTATTATTAAACACACGCTAGACACTTTATTCACACTTTTTTAATATTTTCTTAATTTTTATTGAAAATAAATGCCTTTCCGATCTGATATGTGATGGAAAAAGAGAGTGGAGCGAGATCTGCACTCGAGTCGATTTGCGTAAAAACTTTCTGCCAAGCGCTTTACCCTTACAGTAAATACAGTATTTCTACTGTTGACAGTCCAGCATCTTCCCTAATTTTGTCTGGTCCAATCAGGCGCCAGTGGGCGGAGTTAGTGTAAATAGCCTCTGCCAATAAGACGGGCTTAGTGTAAATTCAGATTAAAATGGGGAAAGTAGTTTAATATTGAAACTCTCTTAACTTATCAAAATCTTTTGTGCCTTTCCTTCATCTCTTTAGAAAGAAGAACAATATGATTTAATATTGACTCCGGATGGAACGAGAGAGTTTTTGACCTTTGAAATCCCTCTCAATGACTCGGGCTCGGCAGGGTTAGGGGTCAGCGTCAAGGGCAACAGATCTAAAGAGAACCACGCTGACCTGGGCATATTCGTCAAGTCTATAATCACTGGAGGAGCCGCTTGCAAGGTGAGGAGCGTCCGGCCACGACGGCTTTTGCATTCCTGGGTCAACATGTTTTGTTGATCCTGGAACAATACTCCTGTCCAAAAGTTTAATCATAACCATATCCGTAAATCTAATCCTACCCATAAAATCCCTAAAATCAGATGATGAATAACACTGATGTAGAACCATGGTTATAAGCCTAAACTTGACGTAAACTGTACACTTCTCCCTCAAATCTGATTGGTTGATTGGAATTATCCAGAAGCACGTTGCACTTGTTGAAATCAGGTTTGATTGGCTACATGCGTTTTTTCATATTGGATCTTTATTCAAAGAAAAATGTTCTTGTGTGCAATCACAGGATGGGCGTCTGAGGGTGAATGACCAGCTGATAGCAGTTAATGGAGAGTCTCTGTTGGAAAAGACCAATCAGGAAGCCATGGAGACCCTCCGCAAGTCCATGTCCGTCGAGGGCAACAAGAGAGGCATGATTCAGCTGATCGTCGCCCGACGGCTCGCAGGGAGAGGAGAGGTACGTCACACACCGTCTTTACACGTACAGGAACGTCCACTGGGCTCTTCTTACATTGTGCTTGTGGTGTGTTTGCATTGTCAACATGCCCTTGTGAAACAGAAGTGCGCTTCATTTTACTGGAAGTGCAATTTTAGTGTTCTTCAAATCTTAAAAGTATATATTTACGAAAAAAAAAAAAAACCTGGACTTGCAGATAATATGGTAACGCTTCCTTTTACAGTACAGTACTTACAGTGTACTTACAGTGTACTTACCTAGAAAGTACTGGCTAAGTACATGGAACAGGGGTAGGTTCAGGGGTAGGTTCAAGGTTAGTACTAGTTATTACCCAGTAATTGTAATTACTAAATTAAGTACATAGTATGTGCATGGGTAACTGGACTGTAAAAGGAAGCGTTACCGATAATATTATATACATGAAATAAACCGCCACTTAAGTGCACATAAACTACACTTTCATGACTATGTTTCTTAATACACTTAAGTACACTTTTAAACACTTTGTAATAGTGTGCAATTAAACATTTTTAAATCATTGTGTTTTAACTGCATTTTAACTGTAGGGTGTTATTTGCTATTACATTTAAAGTTAATGTATTTTAGATGTACAAAATTGCAACTTCATTAATTACAAATGTATTTAAATACATGACATACAAGTTTCAGTAGAAATGACACTAAATATATTTCAGTTGCTTGTCAGTACCATCGGCAGTACACTTTAACCGTATTTCAAAGACAATAGAAGTATGCTAAAGTTGACTTTCTGTTGGTGTACTCGTTTTTTTGTTTTGTTTTACTAGGAAAAACTAATTACAAACAGAGCAACATTTGTGTTTTTGTGCTAAGGAATATTTCTGCAATGACACAATGAGAAATGCATTTTACTATAAAAGCCTAATTTAATTTAGGCAGTTGTTCCAAAGGTTTGTCCACTTTTGCCAGTAGGTGGCGCTGTCACAGAACTGCATGTGTGCGCTCAGGGTATTGTGGGGATGAAAGCTAGAAAGTTTAATTTTCCAAAGATTCAAGCTTTGCGTCCTCTTAAACAACTGTATTTGTTTTGATGCATTGCATGTGATTGATGTGGTGTATTTAATAAAAGTTTTTATAATATCTGACCAACATGGCCCGGAGATTATCTGACCCAAATTTGGGGATGAAAGCTGAAGGATAAATTTGAAAAGTATGTTTATGACAAAATTAAAAATGGTGGAAAATCTAGTGTAGAATAAATTGAAACATTGAACTCTGCAGTTTTTACTGCAGGCCTACCATAAACCTTGACGCAGCATAAAGGATAATACACTAACAGACAATAGTTCAGTGGCTGGTCATTAAATGCTGATTATGAATATGACTTTCTGCTGTTCTTCCTGCATTAAGATGAACGCTCAGAGTGACTGACAGTCAGAGTTGAGTTGTATGTGAAGACAGGGAAGTTTGACTGCAGAAAAA
>JAULUF010000084.1:27270000-27305000 GCA_031834385.1 Semotilus atromaculatus
TATGAGGAGGATGATAATGATGATGAGGAGGATGAGGATGATGATGATGATGAGGATGAGGATGATGAGGATGAGGATGAGGATGATAATGATGAGGATGAGGATGAGGAGGAGGATGAAGATGATGAGGAGGATGAAGATGATGAGGATGATAATGATGAGGAGGAGGATGATAATTATGAGGAGGATGATAATGATGATGAGGAGGATGATAATGATGATGAGGAGGATGATAATGATGAGGATGAGGATAATAATTATGAGGAGGATGATAATGATGATGAGGAGGATGAGGATGATGATGATGATGAGGATGAGGATGATGAGGATGAGGATGAGGATGATAATGATGAGGATGAGGATGATGAGGAGGATGAAGATGATGAGGATGATAATGATGAGGAGGAGGATGATAATTATGAGGAGGATGATAATGATGATGAGGAGGATGATAATGATGATGAGGAGGATGATAATGATGAGGAGGATGAAGATGATGAGGATGAGGATGATAATGATGAGGAGGAGGATGATGATGATGAGGATGAGGATGAGGATGATAATGATGATGAGGATGATAATGATGATGAGGAGGATGAGGATGATGATGATGATGAGGATGATGATGATGATGATGATGAGGATGAGGATGATAATGATGATGATGAGGATGAGGATGATAATGATAATTATGAGGAGGATGATAATGATGAGGAGGAGGATGATGAGGAGGATGAAGATGATGAGGATGAGGATGATAATTATGAGGAGGAGGATGAGGATGATGAGGATGATAATGATGAGGAGGATGATGATGAGGATGATAATTATGAGGATGATGATGAGGATGAGGATGATGAGGATGAGGATTATAATGATGAGGAGGAGGATGATGAGGATGAGGATGATAATTATGAGGAGGATGATGATGATGAGGAGGATGATAATGATGAGGATGATGATAATGATGAGGAGGAGGATGATGAGGATGAGGATGATAATTATGAGGAGGATGATAATGATGATGAGGAGGATGAGGATGATGATGAGGATGAGGATGATAATGATGAGGATGAGGATGATGAGGAGGATGAAGATGATGAGGAGGAGGATGATAATTATGAGGAGGATGATAATGATGATGAGGATGAGGATGATGATGAGGATGAGGATGAGGATGATGATGAGGATGAGGATGATGATGAGGATGATAATGATGAGGATGATAATGATGAGGAGGATGAAGATGATGAGGATGAGGATGATAATGATGATGAGGAGGATGAGGATGATGATGATGATGATGAGGATGAGGATGATAATGATGAGGAGGAGGATGATGATGATGAGGATGAGGATGATAATGATGAGGAGGAGGATGATGATGATGAGGATGAGGATGATAATGATGAGGAGGAGGATGAGGATGATGATGATGATGAGGATGAGGATGATAATTATGAGGAGGATGATAATGATGAGGATGAGGATGATAATGATGAGGATGATAATGATGAGGATGAGGATGATAATGATGAGGATGAGGATGATAATGATGAGGATGAGGATGATGATGATGAGGATGAGGATGATGAGGATGAGGATGAGGATGATAATTATGAGGAGGATGATAATGATGAGGAGGAGGATGAGGATGATAATTATGAGGAGGATGATAATGATGATGATGAGGATGAGGATGATAATTATGAGGAGGATGATAATGATGAGGATGATGAGGATGAGGATGAGGATGAGGATGATAATGATGAGGATGATGATGATGAGGATGAGGATGAGGATGATAATGATGAGGAGGAGGATGATGATGATGAGGATGAGGATGATAATGATGAGGAGGAGGATGAGGATGATGATGATGATGAGGATGAGGATGATAATGATGATGATGAGGATGAGGATGATAATTATGAGGAGGATGATAATGATGAGGATGATGAGGATGAGGATGAGGATGATAATTATGAGGAGGATGATAATGATGAGGAGGATGATGATGGATAAAGATGAGGAGGATGAAGATGAGGATGGTTGCTTTCATCATTGTCATCAGCTTTCCAGCATAGCCAGACCCCCGCTGTGGTCAAACATACACTACAAATTGCTCTTTGATGCGGCTTTCAGAGAGAGAGGGAAAGCTGAAATAAGGAAAAAGAGAGATGGAGAGAGTAGTGTAAGTGTAAAGAAGAGGAGAATGATGGGTAGTGAGAGTTTGCAGGAGTGTGTGTCGGGGACGACGGCCCCGCTCTCTGTGACAGACGGCAGTTTGCTATTGTCAGAGAGCAAATGCAGGAAAACAGAGGCCAGCATTAAAATGAATAAGATCCATCACTGTCCGCTGGTGTGTGTGTGTGTGTGTGTGTGTGTGTGTGTGTGTGTGTGTGTGTGTGCGCGCTTTACAAAATGCAGCCCCGGCGCTTGGGAAGGAATTGTTTGTGTGAGTGTAGGAAAGAGGCTACATGTATTTACAGAAGTAATTTGAGACAAATCTAACGAATAGATGTAAATATAAATACCAAAACATGAAAAAAAAAAATGCTGAATTAAATGTATAAAGCCACTATTCTCTTCCAGGTCAAAACGTACCTGAAGGCAAAATGTATAACAATTAGTTTACATTGGTATACCTATAACTTTTTTTTTTTTTTATCTGAAAAAAAAAAAAAAAAAATGTTATGTCTTAATCAAAGATATATATAACATATAATCAAAGTTTCATTGTTCTTACCTCTTGTTTAGAAATGTTGATGTTCCTCTTAATACATTAAGACGGACCCAAACACATTAGGATAGTTCTGCATTGTTATTACTGTTAACTGTATCTGTTAAAAAAAAGTGTGTTAAATTGAAATAAGATCAGATATTAATATTATATGAACTTAAACTTAAAAAAAAAAAACTTGAATAAAAATAAAACCTAATTCTAACAAACAAACAAATAAATAAATAACTTACAGTGCAAAATTAATATTAACATACCACTGTTGTTTAGATATAGGGTAGGACCTCATAAACATCTTTATAATTTTAAAATGGAATTTGTATTTATAAAAAATGTAAAGGTGCAAAAACAAATAATAAAAAGTTATTTTATGTTTCTAAGTTGTGCATACTACTATGTCCATATTATACATTTCAGTGTGTGTAAAACCATACGGCTAAATATGATTTACAAACACTAATGAGATGCGGCCGCACACACAGCTGTTTTCTAATACATTAGTGCTGCACGATTAATCACATCGCAATCGCGACGTCAAGCATATGCGATTATATGACGCAAATCTGAGATGCTGATCTGTCAGCAGCGGCTGCTCTTAAAGGGCCAGTGAGCAAATACAGCTTTCTGTCAGTAAAGCTAATCAAAGCACAAAGGCAACAGAGAACATTACTCACATTTTTATCCAGACATCAATGGCTTATTGATCATTATAGGTGTTATCAATCATTTAGTTGTTGTTGCTAGTTTGAGTTGAGAAATACACATTACAGTATTATCACTAAATCTGTGTGTGCATTTTGCTTTAGAACCAAACAAGTTGACTCATGAAAGCATTTGTTTATTATAACACAATCGCAATATTGACCTCAATAATCACAATATGATATTTTCACTTTGTAGTGTATTCTTGTGGTTTTAATAGGTTTTCAAAGTAACTTGAAAGTAAAGTAATTAGTAATCTGATTACTTTTTACATGCAGTAATCAGTAATGTAATCAAATTACAAGTTTAAAGTAGTAATTAGTAATTTGTAATGGATTTCTTTTTTTGAGTAACTTACCCAACACTGATTATAATGCAATCGCAATATTGTCCTCAATAATCACAATATGATATTTTCACCACATCGTGCAGCGCTAATACATATGATGTAACTTATGATGGCAGAATGGCCTTTGTGTCTGCAGCTTTTACATGAGTAAAGTATGTTCCTTTCGGCTCATAGAGGGAAGTTGGAAAAGCCTGATGTGGAGAGTGACCTGATTTTGTCACAATTACAGTGGATTCAGAGTCTCAAACTGTAAATGAAGGGTTTAATAATCAGCCGCTGACTTGAGTGAAGCTCTCTGGGGTTTCCGGCTGGGAAACTGGGATATCAGACTGGCTGTGGTAATTGCAGCTGTGATGTTCTTCATAAGGGATCGTCTTGACCCAGATAATGATGTAATGTATTATTGGTCATTGCGTTTTCTTCTTCAGTTCAATAATTGAGGCTGAGCGATTCCAATCGATGGCTTTCCGTTTCTATTAATATAAGGTCACATGTTCTCAGGCAATTACAATTCTTCCAGTCGTTTGAATTCAATTAATTTCTTAAAATACTTATCATTGTTTCTTGGCGCTGAGTTTTCCCTTGACCCCGTTGTAGTAAAACTATGGGACAAGTAAAAAAAAAAAAAGTTTTAAACAAACTTTTCAGTTTCAGTGTTTATTACTTTTAATGGTTTTTATTACAAAATGTTTTGCTGTAAGTTATCAGAGTTGCTGGAAGACAGCCTCTGAGGATTGTGGGTAATTGCAAGCGTATGTTTCTCCTCATAAAGTTTGGCTTTTGAGCCTATCAGCACTGGATTATTAAAATGAGAAATTAATACATTTCCCTGTATCGCGTGTCCATTTAGTTCTCCATGGGTCTAGTGTGCTGTTAAACTGGCTTGTGACGTCGAGGTTTCATCACGGTTGAATCAAGACGTGTGTGAGGCAGAAGTAGAACTTACCTTTGAATGTTCTGTATGTTTAGATGTGTTACATTCAAATGCTTTGGAGTCAAATGTTAAAGGGTTGACGATGTGTGTAAAAAATATCATTTGCCACTTTTCCACCGTCGGGCCTGAAGCTGAGAAGCGCGTCACTAAAACACACCTCTCTGGAACAACGTCACACAAACACATCATTTCACCAACAAATGGAAGTTTTATCAGAAAAATAAGCATAAAGAAATCACTGGAAACCAACATGATAAAAGCAGCAGTTTGTTGTTTACCTAAAGGTTTAAAACCCAAGCGTCGATATTTTACACTAATAAGTGATACATTGACCAGAATGCATTCATTGACATGTGAAATTCGAAAAATTTGAATATCGTTCAAAAGTGATAATTTTGATGATTATGGCTTACATCTTAAGAAAAGCCCAAATTCAAAATCTCAGAAAATTGTAATATTACATTAGTATTAATATTACACAAAAAAGGATTTTAAATACAGAAATGTCGGCCCTCTGAAAAGTATAATCATGCATATGTATATAGTTATGTATATTAAATATATTATTTTCACCTTTTAATTTGAATTACTGAAATACATGAACTTTTGCACGATATTCAAATTTTTCGAGTTTCACGTGTATATCAAGATTCCACATTAGTCATACAGAAATAAAGTGGTATTTACCGTTATTTCACTAAAGAAAGAGTGGACACATACTTATTCAGTCGCGTCTGTTTCTGTTTATTTGTTGTCACATTTTTTCATCACATTTAGAAAGAACAATCATTTCTACATATGTTTCTCCAAAAATACGACCCAAGGAGCTTTAGCACAACAGTCCCAATACAGTTATATTTTCAGTCCGAGAAATATGGATATCAGACATGTATAAAGATACAAGACGTACTGACAAATAAAATAAATACACGATTGTGATAGCCTATATGGTTTGTCTGGTTTCTTCAAGCAGTCGTATTTATCACGTTAACTGTGGGAATGGTTTGCATGTATCGCCTTTTGCATCGCATATCAATATTTCTGCCTTATCCGGTGACCAGAATCCACATCCGATCACAAACATAAGACACACACACACACACGCACACACACACGCACACACACACACACACACACACACACACACACACATACACGCACACACACACACACACACACACACACACACACACACACACACACACACACACACACACACACACACACACACACACTTTGGACCCGACAGTGGAAACACGACTATTGAGCTACAACACATTATTCATAGTATTAATGATTTTGTACATTGTGTCAAGAAAAATAAAGTTTTCAGTGTGAATTGTATAGGGGGTGGGATTAAATAAGTTTTTTTTTTCTTCTTCCCACTCCTTTTCGATTATGTAATGGACATTGACAAGAGTTAAAAAGTCTTTGGCTGTAACTATTGTAAATTAATTAGTTTCTATTGTGTTATTCTAATCATTTCGATTTGTCTACATGATTTTATTTTCTTGTCAGATGTTCTTTTGCATAAATTCGAGATAAAATAAAATAAAAATAAATAAAATTTTCATACGACACACGCATCATCATCATCATCATCATCATCATAAACAATGTCTGAAGAACTGTGAGTGGCCCTCAGGTCCACTTTTTCATTCACAGTTTCTTTGATTTCTCTTTGTGTAAAAAAGAAAATATCCTCAAAGTTATTCCACATATCTGGGAATCCTTCAGGGACGTAATAAATGCACTCGCTGTCCTCGCTCGGAGACGCTCTGTTCTTTCAAAGTAATGCATTTGCATCAAGCCAAAAATGTCACTGTGGTTTGATGTTTTACAAAAGTACTATTTAACTGGATTTTACTTAAAAGTGCTTCTCATTTCCTTCTACATAACTTGTTCAGATCATTTGAACTTTGTAGATTTGTCTCAGAGGAGATGTACAATAACCTGGCAGATATTTGATGTAATCTGCTTTAAATGGCAAGAGAGAAAAACGAATCTAAACCTGTTTAAAGCGAGTAAACAAAGTCTCAGCGTCAGTGCAACTACATGCTGGCGTTGTGCTTTCATTCTGACTGCAGTTCTGCTGAATAACAGCGCTGCAAAAATACTACTCACCATGAAATCATAACTGACCATTCTTATTTTTTATGGAATATTCTAGTATTAAGTATAAATGATTTATTTGTGCACATCATAATTCATATGCCTGGTAATGTTGAATGAGAATAAATTCCTCTTGCAGCATCTCTTCTCTTCTCTGATGACGAGGGCGGGACTATAACCTGTCACTCACATGAGATCAGCCAATAGCAAACCACAATCATCCAATCAATTCCACACGGACACAATCAAGCCCCGCCCACATTTTCACTGAGATATAAGCTTTAAAAATAATCTGTATTCTTGTATTAAAGATGCCATTATGCCAGTGTGAAAGTCTTACTGTTTTATGCAGTGTTTCTTCTAAAATAAATATCTATCTTATCTAGCTATCTAATATCTTGTTTAAATGTTTTATTATATTATTTTTTCATTAAAAAAACTGTAAAAAGTTGGCATAAAAAAGAAGTTGCACTATATAGTGTTTTTTTCTCTATGGTGACGTATATATAAATGTTGTTTTTCTTTTTTAATTGAAATATCAAGATTCACAGACAAACATGGCTGCATAAATTCCTTTTCTTCAGAATAGGATACAAAGAAAATATAGCCAGAGGGAGACGTATATCAAAGTACAACTGCTTCTGGAATCAGAAAAAAAAAATATATTGTTAATGTTTAGTGTTTCTGGTTACTTTAGTGTTACTGGCTTTCCAGTAAAAATATCCATTTGAAAAAACACATTAAGTAGTCATTGTTGCTGTGTCAGTCCTGTAACATTAATTTCAGTGTCGTAATGAGTACCGTTAATGAGTTTTAATGTGATCGAATACAAATTTCAGACTGTAATTCTTTAGCATTCTTGCTGAGGTATGTCCCGGTTATGAAGAACTGTGTATCTTTACTAAAAGAGTGCCTCCTGTGCATAAAAACAACCCATGTGGTTTGTGTCCACATGACGTTTATGAAAGCTGACATCAGGAAGGAAGTGTCACGCTGGCTACAGAAACCGTCCTGCTGAAATGAGTGTCTGATCGATTGTGTCTTGAGAGAGCTATCAATCAGCCTGACTGGTAAATTATGGTTTTATTAGCGTTGAGCCAGACTGCGGCTCCACGGGGCGAAGCGGGGCATGATGGGACGCATCCACATACGCCAAGCAATATGAGGAGGACTTCTGGATCTGTACTTCATTAGTTTATTTACTCTCCGATGGACCTTTTTGACATGAACTCACAATGACTTACTGATGTCATATCACTGTGACTGGGATTCAGGAGGATGACAGAAGCATCATGGGAAATGTAGTTTTGCACCTCAAAGAAATTGCAAATAGGAGTGTGTATGTCTGTGTGTGTGTGTGTGTGCGAGGCCGTCTTGTTTGACTGGAGGCTCAGAATGAAGACGCTCTCTCTAATCCACTTACAGCTCAGGAGGGAAACTCAATTGGTTCACCTGAGAAAGTAATTGATTGAATCAAAGGGCAACGCACTGAGCAGATCGGGTGTCACGACACACACTCGGTCTGACTCACTCACACTCCACAAGGTGAACCGAGACGGTGTGCACAGAAGAGGACAGTGGAGCTTATGTGGTCTTTATTCTTGGTTAATATAAGTCTGCCATATACAAAAGTATTTTTAATGCAATTAAAGTAATAATAATAATAATATACATTTAAGTCGTAGTAGTATTCATAATAATTATTATTATAATAATAGTAGTATTAACTTAACTATTAGATTTCCTTTAGATTTTTAAACAATTTCCAATTTCCACACTTTCCCCTAAAAAATATATATATACAGTGAAGAAAATAAGTATTTGAACACCCTGCTATTGTGCAAGTTCTCCCACTTAGACATCATGGAGGGGTCTGAAATTGTCATCGTAGGTGCATGTCCACTGTGAGAGACATAATCAAAAAAAAAAAAATCCAGAAATCACAATGTATGATTTTTTAACTATTTATTTGTAAGATACAGCTGCAAATAAGTATTTGAACACATGAGAAAATCAATGTTAATATTTGGTACAGTAGCCTTTGTTTGCAATTACAGAGGTCAAACGTTTCCTGTAGTTTTTCACCAGGTTTGCACACACTGCAGGAGGGATTTTGGCCCACTCCTCCACACAGATCTTCTCTAGATCAGTCAGGTTTCTGGGCTGTCGCTGAGAAACACAGAGTTTGAGCTCCCTCCAAAGATTCTCTATTGGGTTTAGGTCTGGAGACTGGCTAGGCCACGCCAGAACCTTGATATGCTTCTTACAGAGCCAGTCCTTGGTTATCCTGGCTGTGTGCTTCGGGTCATTGTCATGTTGGAAGACCCAGCCTCGACCCATCTTCAATGCTCTAACTGAGGGAAGGAGGTTGTTCCCCAAAATCTCGCAATACATGGCCCCGGTCATCCTCTCCTTAATACAGTGCAGTCGCCCTGTCCCATGTGCAGAAAAACACACCCAAAGCATGATGCTACCACCCCCATGCTTCACAGTAGGGATGGTGTTCTTGGGATGGTACTCATCATTCTTCTTCCTCCAAACACGGTTAGTGGAATTATGACCAAAAGTTATATTTTGGTCTCATCTGACCACATGACTTTCTCCCATGACTCCTCTGGATCATCCAAATGGTCATTGGCAAACTTAAGACGGGCTTTGACATGTGCTGGTTTAAGCAGGGGAACCTTCCGTGCCATGCATGATTTCAAACCATGACGTCTTAGTGTATTACCAACAGTAACCTTGGAAACTGTGGTCCCAGCTCTTTTCAGGTCATTGACCAGCTCCTCCCGTGTAGTTCTGGGCTGATTTCTCACCTTTCTTAGGATCATTGAGACCCCACGAGGTGAGATCTTGCATGGAGCCCCAGTCCGAGGGAGATTGACAGTCATGTTTAGCTTCTTCCATTTTCGACTGATTGCTCCAACAGTGGACCTTTTTTCACCAAGCTGCTTGGCAATTTCCCCGTAGCCCTTTCCAGCCTTGTGGAGGTGTACAATTTTGTCTCTAGTGTCTTTGGACAGCTCTTTGGTCTTAGCCATGTTAGTAGTTGGATTCTTACTGATTGTATGGGGTGGACAGGGGTCTTTATGCAGCTAACGACCTCAAACAGGTGCATCTCTGATTTAGGATAATAAATGGAGTGGAGGTGGACATTTTAAAGGCAGACTAACAGGTCTTTCAGTCCCTCCAGGATTTTGCGGGCCTTTTTTGTGATTGTTGCGGCCTAAAATGCCTGATGTTGCGGCCGCTTTTCTAAAAAGTTGCGATGAAAGTTGCGATGTTCTTCTGCATTTGTTTTTAGGTTAAAACGGCAAAGGTAGATAGATTTTTACTTAAAGTACTCATATTATGCTTTTTGGCTTTTAAAGATTTAAAGACAGCAAAATCTAACAAACTAAGCTTTTTTTTTTTAAAACAAGATCTGCACCTGCAAAATTTTAAATGTGCAGAACCTCACAAACATTAAGCAGCATTTATGTTGAAAGATGCCAATATAGCCTACTAATAAAGTGCAAAATACCATTTTCTTAGGAATAGCCACAAAAGTTAAATGGTGGAAAAATCAAAAGTTTAATACTGTATTTTAATATAATGTAATATAATATAATACAATATCGCCGAATATCCAATAAAGCTGTTCTCATTTCCTTAATTTTTTTGTCAGACAATAGAACGAGTAGCTATTTTTTATGTGTAAAATTATCTGAATTGAGAGAGTTCGGGAACTGGGTGAACTAATGCACTGTGATAGCGAGTAGCCTATTACAAGTGATAAACACAAGAAAAGAAAGAAAAATAAAATGGTCAAACTCAATTCTTTAAATATAAAATAAAAGAGAAGCAGATAAGTGATAAGTCCATGGAAACAACACTGCTCATTCCCGTCTGTCAGCGGCCGCTGTTCCTCTCAGCCGTTCACTGAACAGGGACGCAGAGAGAGATGTGACGGCAGGGAGAAAGCAAACCTCGCGCTCGCAGGATTGTGCTGGCAACATTTGGTTACTGAGGTTTGTCCAAAAAGTCGCTAGATTTGTCTCTACTCGCTTTTATTTTTTTAAATGTCACTAAAGTGGTCTGCAAAGTCGCTAAAAATAGCGACAAAGGCGCTAAGTTGGCAACACTGGCCTTTTCTGTTATTTTTGTAGGTAGCCTAAATGTGAAACGTTGGCAGCCCACATCTGCTGCGTCTTCTGAACAAAACAAGTGAGTTTGCTGACGTATTACGACGCTTTGCAGGAGACCGCTGCGTGATGATTGGTCAAAGTTGCAGAAAAGTTGCAGTGATTTTTCTAAATTGCAAGGCGCACTGAATTCACGTGGATTTGTTGAAGTTGCGTTAATAGTTGTGATCGCGACATCGCGAAATCCTGGAGGGACTGGTCTTTGAGGGTCAGAATTCTAGCTGATAGACAGGTGTTCAAATACTTATTTGCAGCTGTATCTTACAAATAAATAGTTAAAAAATCATACATTGTGATTTCTGGATTTTTTTTTTTAGATTATGTCTCTCAGAGTGAACATGCACCTACGATGACAATTTCAGACCCCTCCATGATTTCTAAGTGGGAGAACTTGCAAAATAGCAGGGTGTTCAAATACTTATTTTCTTCTTTGTAGAACCCCAATGAACCCTTTTTTCTAAGAGTGCAGTTTTTCCAGTCTTACAGAATGGTGCAAGAAACCTTGACTAACACAGTGTTATAAGTGGATTTCAGATATGGCTCCTTTAACTTATGCAGTTGTACCCATTCAGTGCCCTTACTCTCACCGGTGAGAGAATTAATTCACCCATTATGGGGACACATAATAAACTGTCACTGGCTCTAAAGCGCAGTATTCACAGGGTAAATTTGAGCAGTTCGACCCACAGCTGCACAGCCTCGGGCGCTTGTAGCCGTCATAATCCACTTGAAAAATAGACTGAAAATATGTGGGAGAGGACAACAGATCTGCCCCAGAAAGGGGCTCGTCTCCTCTGTTAAATGAATGGGATTGTAGAGATAGGGCTAATGAGGCTGTCTGGGTCTCTGAGAGATCTGTGTGTGACAGCGAGAGACCTGTCATTACAGACCGACAGGGACGCGGGATTAACACCTCATAAACAGCATCAGGCCAGCGGTGTGTGTGCGTGTGTGTGTGTGTTATAGACAGGATTAGAGTTACTGTATAATGCTGATATTATATAGGCAAGGAGATCTTCTCTCTCATCCAAGGTCAGAAAGGATTTTCTCAAACATGTTCTAATGTAAAATCAAATGTGAATATGTGGATGGGAATTACAGTGATTTTATCACGACTAGGGCAACAATTTGAAAAAGACTAGTGTTAAGTTGTTGCATTATTCAAAACTAGATTATTATTATTTTATATTTTTCCTGTTGTAGTGTTTGCCTGTGTAATACAAAAGTTGCTTGTCAATACTAAGGTATGATGAGTGGTTTTGTGCCATTCAGAAATGACTTGAGAATGTCTTTAATTCAATTAAATTTAGATTCAGGAATTTTACTCAAAATTGCAATTTTGAGTTTGAGTATACGGAATTAAATTTACTGTATTTTTAATTGGATGATTAGATAGATGGATGGATGGATGGATAGATGGATGGATGAATGGATGCATTGCATGGATGGATAAATGAATGGGTAAAATGGGTAGATAGATGGATGAATGCATTGGATGGATGGATGGATGAATGCATTGGATGGATGGATGGATGCATTGCATGGATGGATAGATGAATGGGTAAAATGGGTAGATAGATAGATGGATGGATGAATGCATTGGATGGATGGATAGATGGATGAATGCATTAGATGGATGGATGGATGAATGCATTAGATGGATGGATGGATGGATGGATGGATGACTAATCCTGTTTGAGAAGCACTAGATTACGAGTAGAGAGGGCAGAATAAACGGGTTCATAATAACTCCTCAAAAAATATAATAAGAAATGTGAAATATCTTGAGCTTGTGTTCTCCACAGACTTTATTTCAGAAATGAATCCAAAAACCTATTAAAAAACCCATTGACATCAGGACGATGGACCTGGAAGTGCTGAAATGAAACTCATTTCCAGGTTTTGGCCTGCAAAAACGGTCATCCCTGGATCCCTGTTGTAATGACATTAGCATAGCATAGCTAACTAGCCTAACATTTTTCCAAGTTAATCAACGCATATAGTTTCTTCAGAATTTGTACAAATGTTAACTTTATGTTTTGTTTACGGATCAGGGATCTCCAATGCAAAACACTATTCATCTTGGTAGATTGTGAGTGGAAATCTGCTGCTATCGACTGTCAGATTTATTTATTTATGTATAAATACAAAGGGATGAGTACGGGCCTGCAGAAAGACATGCAGGACGTAGGGTACATTTATTAGGGAATGCAATCATGCATTTATAGAAAGCCTTCCCATAATTCCCTTGAGGTTTGTCTCCAGATCCAGAGAGCTGTGTCTAAAAACACTGACATGTGGATCTTGGTCTTCCTAGTAGACAGGAGCGCAGGTGCTGAGAATTATGGGTAAGAAGTTCCTGCTCAACACAGGCTCATTCAGGAGAAGGTCCGGTGGGAGGAAGTGAACCCTTCTCACGATCGATGCGGGCCCATGGGGACGTGTATAACACTATAGGAACATGATAGCTCTTAAAGGACCTGAGATCAGTCCTCCGTCACCGCGGGCCTGATCACAGGAGCGCAGGAACAGCTCTATCAGTGCTAGAGACAACACATCTCGCTTCAGATCATCACTTTATTGGACTTTTTGAGTTTTCTTTTGCTCACAAAAGCCATGCATCTGACTTTTTGTTTTGCGTTTTGTTTTGAGTTTTTTTTTTTGCATTGTTTTAGACAAGCACTTTTTTATTGTTTTAAGTTCTGTTTTGTGTTTTGTATGTTTGCATTGTTTTAGATGAGCATCTGACAACATTTTGGGACAATTGCACTTAAATCAAGAAAAAAATGTTTTTATCAACTTTTATTTTACTTTTTTTAGTTTTGTTTGAAATTTTGTTTCTTGTTTTGTTCGTATTGTTTCATGCATCTGACAAAATGTGCGATTGTGTTTTGTATTAAACTTTGTTTTGTTCAATATTTTTTATATTCAATTTTATTTTATTTGTTGTTTTGTTTACATTCTAGGCTTGCATTTGACAATTTTCTGACAATTGTGCATAAAGCAAGAAAAACTTTTTTATTGAATTTAATTTTACATTTTACATTTTAGGCTTGTGTCTGACTAAATCTTCTGACAATTCTGCCTAAAGCGACATTAACTATTTGCTAAAGGGACAAGTTAAATAAAGCATCTGAAAGATTAAAAAGCCCGTATATTTTTTTAATATATATATTTCCCCTGTTTCTCTCCAGGAGTCTCCGAGTAGCCCGACTGTGTCTCTGAACTCTCCTCGAGATGAACACGAGAGGCGTATCTCTCAGTCGCTGTATCCCGGAGAGAGCCTGGATGACCAGCACACCCCTCGACACACTATGATGGGGAGATTGATGGGTAAGATGATAAAAACACTCTTCGTTTTAGTCTTAGCCACAGACGCCCGTGGTGTATCGTTGCACACACAAATGACCAGAGCTTTCTCGAACCGAAGAACTCCAATCCGATTGGCTGACTTTAAGAATGATTCTGGATTCAAGACGTAATTGTTTCCGTCAGTCCAGATGTCCTTGCTTACCTGTAATTTCTGGTTTCCACAGTATATCCGGAATGTCATTAAAAGGAAATGGGTCAATTTGCATGTCATTCGAAGATCTTTTCCTGTCTAAAGGGGCTTTCACACCGTGTAGTTATAGGAACTCAGTTATAGGAACTAGCCACCAGGGCGGTTCCCAAGAACTAATTTTCCCCTAGAGTAATTTTCCTGGTTGCATTTGTTGACATAATCCAGCATAGGCGACGTCATTTAGGCGCACCGTGATTGGTTGAGAGGTGCCTGGACTTCGGTCCATCCATCACTGTTTTCCATGTTCGTGGAGTAAGCATATGTAAACTTTGTGTTTGCATTGCTTTTTATAAATGGCACGTGCCAGTGTTTTGCATGACGTGCATTCAGCCAAGCAACTTAAATTTGAAACATGCTGGGTTAGACACAAGCAGCAACCTTCCCGTGTCTCTGAATCCAACACGGAAGGAATTTAAACTGCAATTCATCGACTGGCGATATAAAAGAGTCAATCCCTTAGACCAGGGATCACCAATCCTGGTCCTGGAGGGCCGCTGTCCTGCAGAGTTTAGCTCCAACCAGGTCCAACACCTCTGCCTGGAAGTTTCTAGTATGCCTAGTGAGACCTTGATTAGCTGGTTCAGGTGTGTTTAATTGGGGTTGGAGCTAAACTCTGCAGGACAGCGGCCCTCCAGGACCAGGATTGGTGACCACTGCCTTAGACCCCCATATTAATATACCCAATTTAACAGCAGAATATAGTATGTTTACAGCCTGGTACTAAAAGAGGTTTAGGTCTATATAGCTGATTTTGCCCTTCATGACGACTGTGTGGGGGTGGATTTTTTTATAACTCATCCGTTTAAATGATATTAAGCCTTAAAGTTCTGCATAATTAAGGGCGTGGCCACTTGAGTGACAGGTGGATTGCCGCTGCTGTCACTTCTAGCCGTTTGTCTACTGTGTGTTAGCGTCACCTCAGCTAATCCGCCTCGCTGCACATTTTCGGTTTTCCGGGAGTGACGCGCTGCCAAGATGGCGACGACCGGCTTCAAAAACATTCAAAAATGCCCTTCAGAAACACTTCGGGTGACGTCACGCACACTACGACCATATTTTTTCACACAACTATGAAGTCTAATTTAGGCGTTCCCGTGCGAACACACAAAAAAGGGAGTATTTCCGCCTTTAGATATAGGAACTATGGAAACGTTCCTCTGGTGTGAACGCCTCATGTGTATTGTACTTGGTCGAAATATCTGCACTGTGGGACAGTCTTTATGGTGATAGTCATATTTTTGCTCTGGAAGACTATGTACAGTCACCACACACAACACTGTTTATATGTCTTGACCTTCTGTTTCCATTCCCACCTGTTTCCACCGGACATATACGGTTTAAATACACAGATGAATCCACACCTGGACACACACCGGCTCAGCCCAGCCAGTCCCAGCATGCTCCTGTGGTTTTGTAAATGGGGGTTAATGTCATTTTCAAGCCTCTGTCTCATCCAGCATGACTCTTTCAAGTCAGTCCTGATTTTTCTCAAACTCAGCTCCATTTCTAGTCCTTCCAGACAATTGGAATCGACAGACCAATCCTTTCACCGTCATGCTTGTCATTTCACAATCGACTACTCAGTCTTGAACAATAAGCTCTTTAGTACCTGACGCAAACCCTGATCTTTCTCCTCCTCATCCCCTGCTTTTCTTCCACTTCTTGTTTTCTCCCATCTTCTAGTTCTGACCTTGTCTTCTGCGTGTGTCTCTCATTCGGTGTGATGATGAGTCAGTCTTTGACGTCTCGTTCTCCTCATCAGAGTTACAGTGGCAGATGCGTCTGATGGCCTTTTCAAAGCCTTCTCTCGTTTTTTGGCCTTTTTTGTTGTAATTTTAATTCATAGTTAAATAGTAGACAGGACAGGAAATTTATATATATATATATATATGTTTGTGCAACAATTATATATGTCAGGGCAACAATTAATCGTATTATTGTTTGTGTTTATAATCGTGTATGTACTGTGATTAATTCTTTTGTATATATAAATACACACATATTAATGTATATAAAGAAATATTTACATGTACATATATATATAAATATTTTGATTATTTTAAATATTATTATTTATTTTTTTTAAACATATGCATGCATACTGTATGTGTGTATTTATATTTACAAAATAATTATACACAGTACACACCCATATATTATATAAACACAAATTTTCATTTTGGATGTAAATAATCACGATTAATCGTTGCCCAGCACCAATATATATATATATATATATATATATATATATATATATATATATATATATATATATATATATATATATATATAAACAAACTCAGATCTCAGAATCGTCTTTCACCTTGTCTCTCTGTTTTTCACTTCTCATTCTTTCCTAGTTGGTTTGCACAAAAGTATGCATTGACACTTTTGTTCTAAAAGCATGCGAGTGAATCTTCCCCGTCTCCTGTGCGGAGAAACTCTAAAACTTCTCCAAACGCAGCTCTTCAGAGAGTTTAGCTCTACATCTTCTGCGGAGGAAAGTAAAAAGGTAAAGTTTGAGAAAGTTTACCTCAGGGATGATGGCACCCTTCATATTATAGGCCTGACACGTTGTCATATATCTCATAAACTTTAGTTTTCTCGCCACAAGCACCTGAGAATTGTTTCGCCACTTGTCAGTCACTTGGATGACATGTTATTTGTGTTTGTGAAAACATGAAAAATGCAACAATAACAGATGACACATGAAATGGGCCATTACTGACGTTCTGAATGACAGAAGAACTTTCTGCGCTGTAGGACGCGAGGTTGGACCGTGATGTATGTGTTTGTCAGAGGTCATCTTCTAAAGGACCCGGGTGAAGACCTGCCTGACGCCGCGTGCTGCATCACTGTCAGGGGAATAGTCTTCAGGAGCCACGACTCCTTTCACACACATTTGCTGTCAGTCAGGGAGGAGCAGACGTGGCGTGTGTGAGCGGCGAGGTTAGCGAGATAATGTCGTCTCGCCTGGCTGTTATGACAGGTCGGGATGAGGAATGAAACTTTAAAGCTGGAAAACAGACTGAAACGGGAAAAATAAAAAAACTCACAGGAATAAAGTGCTATAAGTACAAATTGATAGTTGACACATTTAGGGTACAATTTTTATATGCCTGGATAAAGGACAGTATTAATCTTAGGTTGTGTAACTGGTCTGCATGTTAGTTTCTTGTTTTTGTCTTTACTTATACCTGTCACTATTTAATTATATATGGTCTTGCAACTAATTAAAAAAACACAAATAAATAAATAAACGGTGTAATTTCATCACAAACAAAATCAACATGTTTTTTAACTCTTTACTTGACAGTGTTTTTTTGTTTTTTTCCCCAATAATTTTCACAAAACTTGCATGGTCCACAGAATATTTTGTTGTATGAATATCTGAAAATGGAATATTTCAACAGAAAGAACAGACCCTCTGCTTTTAAACAAAAGGGAAAAAAAGTATTTAATCTTTTAATTTGATCAACATCTCCATCTCTCCATCTATCCATCTCTCCATCTCTCCACCTCTCCATCTCTCCATCTATCCATCTCTCCATCTCTCCATCTCTCCATCTCTCCACCTCTCCATCTCTCCATCTATCCATCTCTCCACCTCTCCATCTCTCCATCTCTCCATCTCTCCACCTCTCCATCTCTCCATCTATCCATCTCTCCACCTCTCCATCTCTCCATCTATCCATCTATCCATCTCTCCATCTCTCCATCTATCCATCTCTCCATCTCTATCTATCCATCTATCCATCTCTCCACCTCTCCATCTCTCCATCTCTCCATCTATCCATCTATCCATCTCTCCATCTATCCATCTATCCATCTCTCCATCTCTCCATCTCTCCATCTATCCATCTCTCCATCTATCCATCTCTCCATCTCTCCATCTATCCATCTCTCCATCTCGCCACCTATCCATTTCTCCATCTCTCCATCTATCCATCTATCATCTCTCCATCTTTCCATCTTTCCATCTCTCCATCTCTCCATCTATCATCTCTCCATCTATTCATTTTAGCTCTCCATCTCTCCATCTATCCATTTCTCCATCTATCCATCTCTCCATCTCTCCATCTCTCCATATATCTATCTATCTATCTATCTATCTATCTATCTATCTATCTATCTATCTATCTATCTATCTATCTATCTATCTATCTATCTATCTATCTATCTATCTATCCATTTCTCAATCTATCCATCTATTCATTTTACCTATCCATCTCTCATCTATCCACCTCTCCATCTCTCATCTCTCCATCTATTCATTTTAGCTCTCCATCTCTCCATCTATCCATCTCTCCATCTATTCATTTTACCTATCCATCTCTCATCTATCCATCTATCAATTTCTCTATCTCTCCATCTCTCCATCTCTCATCTATCCATCTATTCATTTTACCTATCCATCTATCCATCTCTCTATCTCTCCATCTATCCATCTCTCCATCTATCCATCTCTCCATCTCTCCATCTATCAATTTCTCAATCTCCCCATATCCCCATCTTTCCATCTATCCATCTCTCCATCTACCCATCTATCCATCTATCCATCTCTCCATCTATCTATCTATCTATCTATCTATCCATCTCTCCATCTCTCCATCTATTCATTTTACCTACCCATCTCTCCATCTATCCATCTCTCCATCTCTCCATCTCTCCACCTCTCCATCTCTCCATCTATCCATCTCTCCATCTATCCATCTATCCATCTCTCCATCTATCTATCTATCCATCTCTCCATCTATTCATCTCTCATCTCTCCATCTCTCCATCTATCCATCTATTCATTTTACCTATCCATCTCTTCATCTATCCATCTATCCATCTCTCCATCTCTCCATCTCTCCATCTCTCCATCTATCCATCTATCCATCTATCCATCTATTCATTTTAGCTATCCATCTCTCCATCTATTCATTTTAGCTATCCATCTCTCCATCTATCCATCTCTCTATCATCCATCTCTCCATCTATCCATCTCTCATCTATCCATCTCTCCATCTATCCATCTCTCATCTATCCATCTCTCCATCTCTCATCTATCCATCTCTCATCTATCCATCTCTCCATCTCTCATCTATCCATCTCTCCATCTCTCATCTATCCATCTCTCCATCTATCCATCTATTCATTTTACCTATCCATCTCTCTATCTATCCATCTCTCCATCTATCCATTTCTCCATCTATCCATCTCTCCATCTATCCATCTTTCCATCTCTCCATCTCTCCATCTCTCCATCTATCCATCTCTCCATCTCTCATCTATCCATCTCTCCATCTCTCATCTATCCATCTCTCATCTATCCATCTATCCATCTCTCATCTATCCATCTCTCCATCTCTCATCTATCCATCTCTCCATCTATCCATCTATTCATTTTACCTATCCATCTCTCCATCTATCCATCTCTCTATCTATCCATCTCTCCATCTCTCCATCTATCCATCTCTCCATCTATCCATCTCTCCATCTCTCCATCTCTCATCTATCCATCTCTCCATCTATCCATCTCTCCATCTCTCATCTATCCATCTCTCCATCTCTCATCTATCCATCTCTCCATCTATCCATCTCTCATCTATCCATCTCTCCATCTATCCATCTATTCATTTTACCTATCCATCCATCTACAGGACCATTTATACTGGCAGGCATAAACAAAGACAAGGAACATGATAATAATGATAAAAAAAAAAACAATAAAAACAGTGCATGTTCAAAGTCTATTGTGAACTCTGCTGAACTCACGTTTGGTTTCAGTGACAGGGCCGAGCGTAATTCACCACTGTAGCGCATAGTGTTTGACATTTCAGACAAATCACGTCCTGAATGACAATAAACAAACAAAAAAAAAACTATTTGAAATGGGATCTGACCTTTGAAACTGAAATGCATTTCCGAAAATCAGATTTTAATTGTTTTTCAAACTAAATACGAATGATTTCACGTCATTCTCTGCTGTTCAGGTTTCAAATGATGAAACCGATTTTGGCCTCTTCTTTCCATCTTTTCTTGTCACGTGTAACATATTCCTTCTTTCTAGAGGTGACGTGTGAAATTGGACCTTTTCTGTCTAGCAGGCGTCCTGTAGATGTTGATGATTCTTGTAGTCTTATGTTCGAGATGCACTTAGTGTTACTTTAACAAGTTAAACACAGTTAAAGTGACACACAGAGGGACTTTTTTCCAATCATTTAAGGGAATGCGCTGTACCAATTTGAATTTGCCCTTCACAACTGTTGATTTGGAGAGAGAAGTGCCTCTAAGTGTGCGACGGGAAAGGTTAGCCCCATTAAACAGCGGAAATAGGCACTGTGGCTAATGCTCGTTCCAAAAATCGGGGTATACGAGTCCATTAATAGTCCTTGGTGTAAAACGGTGTTTCTGTGACTGCTGCTCCTGGAGACGCACTGTATTCTGCCCATACACAGACATATTGAGTATATTCTGAATGAATCTGTCTCTGAATGACAGTCATTACGGTTGTGAATGCCTCGTGCACTTCAGGTAATCACCGTGGCAGAACATTGTGGAGTGGAGTCATTTAGTCAGAGTACTGGAAATCATCTTCACCTTTGGACAGGTAGAAAAAAGAGAAAGTCGTCATATTGCCTGTAGGATAAGTTAATAAGCCATGTTGGATTAACACATATGATAATATATAATAATAGTTAGGCTACATGGCTATTACCACCTCAACATTGTGAGGATGGTAATTTTAAAGTCATCATTTGTGACATTCAGCGACTCTTCTGTGAAATCGGTTTGTGCTTCGGCTAACTATTTAGATTTAGCTTGTGATTTGGTAATAAGGCTTGTGATTCAGCTAGCAATTTGACTAGTAATTTAGCTTGTGATTTACTTAGCAAATTGGTTAGCTTGTAATTTGGTTATTGTTAGTTAAGCAATAAAGCTGTGATGTAGCTATGATTTGACTTGGATTTTTAGCTTGTGATTTGGTTAATGATTAGCAATAAGGCTTGCGATTTAGATAATATTTCACTATTAGCTTTAGCTTGATTTAGTTAGTGATTTGGCTAGTGATTAAGCTTGTGATTTGGTTAGCGTTTACATTAACTAGCAGTTGGCCTAACTCTTGTGATTCAGCTAGTGATTGGCTCGCAATTGCAAATCACAAACCAAACCAATGTGTGTTTTGTAAGTGCTAAATGACTTACATGTACCGTACCTTTAATCATTATGCATACACTTTTAAGTATCAAAGTATGCAGAATGCTACAAGAAAATTGATTCATCTGAGGGAGACGCAGACATGGGGGAAAATGCTTTGGAAACTCGTATCAGAGCGCTAATTATCTTTAGACTTATGTTATTCCTTAAACATAAAACTAATTAACAGGAAAGCTAATGTTGCTTGTCTTTGCAGCTGCATTAGCGATTAAACTTAACTACTTCAAAGTTAAACTCTTTTTTTTTTTCATGTGCTTCCTCTGATGTTTTATCCACCACCAAAACATTAAGTTGCAAATGAATGAATCCTGAGGCTTACTGTAAGCTTGTAATATTTTATCTTTGTGTGTAATATCTGTTCTCATATAAAGAGATAAACACTCAGAGTCAGAGTGATGGGCGGGGCTTAATCTGACAGTTCCATCACATTGATTGGCCGCACTGACTGTCAGTCAGAGTGATGGGCGGGGCTTAATCTGACAGTTCCATCACATTGATTGGCCGCACAGACTGTCAGTCAGAGTGATGGGCGGGGCTTAATCTGACAGTTCCATCACATTGATTGGCCGCAGTGGCTGTCAGTCAGAGTGATGGGTGGGGCTTAATCTGACAGTTCCATCACATTGATTGGCCACACTGGCTGTCAGTCAGAGTGATGGGCGGGGCTTAATCTGACAGTTCCATCACATTGATTGGCCACAGTGGCTGTCAGTCAGAGTGATGGGCGGGGCTTAATCTGACAGTTCCATCACATTGATTGGCCACAGTGGCTGTCAGTCAGAGTGATGGGCGGGGCTTAATCTGACAGTTCCATCACATTGATTGGCCACAGTGGCTGTCAGTCAGAGTGATGGGCGGGGCTTAATCTGACAGTTCCATCACATTGATTGGCCACAGTGGCTGTCAGTCAGAGTGATGGGCGGGGCTTAATCTAACAGTTCCATCACATTGATTGGCCACAGTGGCTGTCAGTCAGAGTGATGGGCGGGGCTTAATCTAACAGTTCCATCACATTGATTGGCCTCAGTGGCTGTCAGTCAGAGTGATTGACGGGGCTGTCAGTGGGACGAGCTGCTGGCTGTGAAACTGTGTGAAGATGTAGCATATGCACTGAGCCTTACATCAATCTAACTGGCAGTGTGAATCCCCCTCTCACAAGTCTCTTCTACACTGGCCACTTGTCAAGTATAATGCAGAGGTGGCAGATACACATCTCGGGCTGAATCAGATGTGTTTTTTCTTCTTTCTCCATTGCTCTTTTCTCCTGTTGTGTCTTGGCCAGGACTTTGTGGGGTATGTTGTTTAAAAGAGTGGTTATTTTAATAAAAGTACAGAAAATATGCAAGATCTTGGCAGTAATCAAGGATTTATTTGATGAGTGACTTATAGCGGTCTTGTTTGCTGTGAGCATAACTTTGTCCAAATTGAAAGTCCAGCCAGTAGCAGAAAATATCAGTGTTGCAAATTGCGAACCCGTCACTTACTTCGTTTCAGAGGATAATCTTTTCACACCACAGGAATCATGGAATCTTTTTTTCCATGGAAATCATGGAAAGCTGTTAATGGCTGAAGAATTGACAACATTTACCGGCCTGATGTTTTCTTATTGCGATTTTTAAAAAAATATATATACCCTGCATGTATTTTGTTAATTATTTAGTCCTTCACTGAATTTTTGCAATAAGCAGTGTAAAAAGCTAGTGAATTGCAACAACATTTTTAAAGTAAGAATCAGTAATTTTATTTCAAACGTTTTTATTTTGTTTGCTCAATGGATTTTTTAACTCTTACTAGTTCAAGTTCAAGTTCAAGTTCATTTTATTTATAAAGCACATTTTATAACAGCCACTGACTGACCAAAGTGCAAACTAACTAAGCTAATGATAGTAAATTGTGTAATTTAATAGATTAAATTCAGATGAATCTGATTTACTCGCACAGTGTATCTTCGCATCTTGCTGCTTCATATTTTTGTGAAAATTGTGATGCATATTTTCAAGATCATTTGATGAATAGAAAGTTCTAAAGAACAGCATTTATTTGAAAAATAAATATTTTGTACCAGTGTAACAACGGTCCTAACTGTCATCCTCGTTGAATATAAGTGTTAGTTTCTTGTTAGTCTATTTTGACCAAATTTGATTTACTCGCCAAAGCTGACTTGTTGCCTAAATCAGCTTTTAGGAAGGATAAAAAATAGAATCTATATATAGATAGAGAGATACAAGAGAGGAACCTATAATATTTCACTCTTTCATCACATTTCTATGTGAATCCCGAGCTGTGACCTTCTTTTCCTCTAGGTATATTTTTCTCAGTATCTCTACTCTCTTGTGAATGGCACAGTAGCAGAACTAGAATGACAGAGATGTGCTGGGAATTGCATCACACTTACAGCGCCTCCTCAGACTCCCTCGGCTTCTCTTAAGTGGTTTGTCTGTGGCTGTCAGGTTAGCACACCCGCTGTATTAATCTGCTGATGAAGACTACAGGATAATGAGAGCTGCTATGCTAACAGGTGGAGGGTTGATGGGAGATAACAGACTTATAGTGACCAGCGAGAGCCTGAAACACTCGTAAAACGAGAAGAGAGAGACCCGCTCTTACTGTTGTTTCTCCCTGTGACATTACTGTGCCACACACTGCTCAGGGACCTGACCTCTAGAGTGTTACACACACACAAACAATGCATGTGTGCATTTTAGGCCTGTCAGTTAACACATTAATTCCCTGCAATTAGTTATAAAACAATAACATCACAAAACAAATTACACACAATTAATGGATTCCCTTGCAGTAAGGATTGTTGATACTATTAAAGAGGAAATATTATGCCCTTTTACAAAGTTTTGGGCTCTACTAGAATAGGTTTTCATGCTTGAATGTTCAAAAAGCACATTATTTTCTTCATATTCTCCATTGTTGCGGCTCCTCTCTTCCCAGTCTGTCAGTAACGCCAAAGAGTATAGAAGAACAAGAGGCGAAACTCCGATGCTTTTTTTGTAACAGCCACTAGGTGGCGCTTCGGTAGCGCGGCCGCCATTTTGGGGTGAAAATTCCAACTAGAGTTACTGGACAACAGCACAGATAACAGTTTTTTGAGGTAGTTTTGTCTTGCATTAGTGAGTATTTCCATTGTATGCAACTTTACACATTTACTACTATTATTAGTTACCAACTCCACTAGGCCTGAAATATATTTTGTATGTTTTAATCCCTTGGATCATGCTACAAACATGATGATCTTATAGAACATGCTGCATTGCTGTGTCCGTCATCCTATAACTTTAATTGCCACTTTGGACAGTGGCTGTGTTTTTTTGTTTACATAGTCTTGCTTTAACGGTCATTAATATAGTACTGCAAAAAAAAAAAAAAAGTTTACTGTAAAGCTATTCTATTGCTGTTATATATTTATTGTCCAACTTACATTTTAGTTCAATTACATTTATTTGCTGAATTCATTTATTTCATTGATAACTTATTTTTGTAACGTTATGTGTACCTCCTGGGAAACGGTCTAACGTTATTATAACTTTATGAACTGATATCACTTTATTCTTACCTGTCATGTGGAGAGTAATATAATTAATTAAATCCTTGAACTTCCCTGTCTCAAGTTATGTGGCAACTTCTTTTTAACTGCTATAACGTTAACTGTTGTGAGTTAAAATAATCACCTAATTATTTCAACCTAAAAATGACCTCTGCACTGGACTAAATATAGGTATAATATATGACTGCCGAGTCGCTTTCACCCCAAAATGGCGGACGCGTAGCGCTGCTGCTGGGCGCTGGTGTTGCAATGGAACGTTCTATTGGCTTTCACTTCTTGTCAATATACGTTCTTTGGTAACGCTCTGTTTACTTCCTGTCTCTATGAAGCCCCTCCTTCTGAAAAGCACACTGTGCTCTGATTGGTCGGCTGGAGCAGTGTGTTGTGATTGGTCGAGCGCTTCGAGTGTGTTTGGGAAGTGCCCCGCCCCTTATCATATAACCACCAGTTTAACACACTAACTCAACCAGGCCCCGCCCCTTTATTCTGTATATTAATTATTAGAATGAGGAATATTGTGATGTGATCGTTCCCGGAAGAAACTCTAGACTACAATGGAGGCGTTTCAGGAGTTCAGAAACACTGACACTGATATAGAGTATACAAGTTCACATCAAGGGTGCGTATAGGGCGCTTAAGAGATTCCTTGTGAATTGTAAAATGAACACATGACCTCTAATATACACATCAATTGCACTAGTTGAGACGGGGCCTAAATGTAAGATTATAGTCTGGCCAAGAACACTATTTTTGAAGCTATTTAGCTTTTACTGCTTTTTCAGGCCTCTGGTAGATCTCAGAAGGATTTTTTGGTCAATTTCTGTAAGGGAAAACTTTTCAAGCCATTAATTTGTGATAGCTGACTTTAAACTGATCTCAGCTGTGTGGCTGAAAAAGCATTGTGAGTTAAGTTGATCTACGATCCACTTAGGCGTATGATGCTGTTGAGAAATACAGCCCTGTTTGGCTAATACAGCCATGGTTATTCGAAGATATTGCTTTTGCTTTGTTGAAACTTCAAATGTGTACAAAGGATAGTGTATTCTCTAGTGGGTGATATTTCAAACTTCTTGAGCTGATGTTGTACTTCAATTCCACCAAACAAAATTATGTCCATTAATAGTCTGTTGTTAATGTGTACTCTAACCATTTGAGTTTAATTTAGATTTATGCATTTGCCAGACGTGTGTGTATGAAGTGACATGCATTGCATTCAAGGTACACATTTTATTAGTTGCTTTCCTTTGGTTTCAAACTCATGGCCTTAGGATTGCTATCTGTGCTTTAATGATTGAGCTACATGCAAGCTAATATTGGAAAGCTAATGTTGTTAAGAAAAACAACTTATGGTTACAACTATGCTGAGTTGTCACAGTAAAGGTAATTAATTGAACATATTGTAGGTTTCGAACCTACAACCGTCTGGTTACTGCCACAGTGGTTGGATTGATATGTTTTGCTGGTTTTTAAGTTGTTTTGGGCACTTATCGGGTTTTCAGGCAGGAATACCATCTCTCTGACCAACTATACCAGCAAACCACCATTAAAAATATATATTTTGGCTGGGAGTAGATGCATTGCTTTGTTTTTTTAATGAGGCTATTTCTTTCACTATTTCCTGTGTTTACAGTATAAGCCCATTCTCATGTAACCTAACTCAAATCAAATGTGACTGAGTTAATGTTGCCAACACATATGATGCAATATAATGTCAAATGGTCACTGTACTTTGGAAGATGTATTCTGAAAAACATAACCGAGAGGTTGTGGCATCAAAGCCCCTCAGATCTCGATGATGACCTGCTGGATTTCCCCGACCACAGCAAGTCACTGTGAATGGACATTCATGACAAACACTTGGCTTTCGCTCAATCCCCTGCTTCTGGGAACATTTGATTGTTAATGACTTTGTTCCTAAATACATGGGAGGTTGTGATTAATACCACATGTTGGCCTATTTCTTTCATTTAAAAATGTTTTTGGATTACCGGATTACACAAAGTTGCATTATGCTTTTTTCAATGACTGGACGAAAACTGAAACCTTCTTGTTCCCGCAGGTCTGTTTCGGTGAAGCCCAGCTTTCAAATTGCCTTCTTTAGATGCTCTTGAAATAAACTTTGTGCACCGATTCTTTTTAAATGCTTTTGCTCACTATTAACTAAATCATTGAGACTGAAAACTTGCTTGAATCTGCTTGAATACGTGGAAAAATTGAAGTCTCATGGCATGACCTTTCATTTTGTGCTTAAATTTGGGTTGAAGTCACATTTTGGACCTTATGGACACCTCAACCATCTTAAAAACCATCCTAGTGACCAGAAAGTGTCATATACTGGATGGTGGCAGTCTGATTTGTTGCCCCCAGCACAAGCTCAACTAGCTTAACCAACAAGACCAGCATGTTCAACCAGCTTCGCATGAAATTGCAGTTTCTTCAGCTACATTTTACTTGTATGGGTAACTTAAAGTTGCTTAATTTTAAGGTTTCTACCCTATATTTGATTTGACTATACTACGGGGCTGTTGAATGCTTTATTCTCATTGCTTGACAACTGTTTGCACTTATTTTTTAAGTAAATACACAGCTAAAGTAGTTCCAGGCATGTTTTGACCCGATTATAGTTCCATATCACATCGCCAAATTATTTACGTTGTTTCAAACAGCAAAAGAACCAAAACCCACAAAGATATTGACCAAGCAAATACATATAACAAACAATAATATACAAATATCAAACTATTTCAGTTTGTGCCACAAATGTATGTTTTATTATTAATGGAAAACCTGCTCTCTTTCTCTTTTTGTGGAACAAATCAAAAGTCAACTTGATAAAGGCGGTGTCGTCGGAGCTGTGTTTTTAGTTTTTAAGAAGGCATTTGATAACATTAATCACAACGTTTTACTATCGAAACTTTCTAAATTTAATTTATCCGTTAATACCATGACCTGGATGGAATCCTTTTTGAATAACAGTAAACAATGTACAAGAGTTGGTTCCTCATTTGCAAACTGAATTTCAGGGGTCCCTCAAGGGTCTATTTTAGGACCTCTTTTATTCTGTATATATACAAATGACCTCCCTCAAGCATGTCCAGATGTTAACATCCAAATGTATGCTGATGACACTGTGATTTTTACCCATGCAAAATCTAAAGAACACGCTGCAGCCAAACTCTTCCCTTCGCGTCATGGCCGCATTACCACCTCATTCATTTTCCAATAATTCAACAGCCCATCATTAATTACTCCTTACTTGAGTTTTCCCACACTTCAAGAAATACAAGTAGGAACTTTTCTGATAAGTTTTCAAACTCTGCTTCCCTCCACCAACCGTCCTGAAACCCTACTGCCCTCTTTCATTCTGGACGCAGCATCAAGGAACCGTTTCATTCAAGTTTATTTGTTCGAGCCACGATTTGGGTGGCCAACGCTACGCCAATCACTTAATTCCCACAATGGCTTGATTCTGGGCCCAGCAAACAGTCAATGGGGGGACTATTTGTTATAGCAAGAGAGACCCTGCAAGAGATCGTCTGATCGCAGCATGACAGAAAACAACAGCAGTCCACCGCCATGCCATCAGCGCCCTGCAAGGAGAATATCGTGCAGATTAAACAGAAGAGGCAGTTACAAACACAAACGGCTCCTTCATGTGGACCAAAGTTTGGGAAAGACTGCACATGATTGCCTTGATGTTTATCCCAAATGACCTGAATCAAATGTCCTCGGGATGCAAGCATGATGCAGAGGTTAACGATTAAACAAAAGCATGATGTGTTTGGGAAGGAAAGATCTTTTGGGTAAAGCAACAGTCTTTTGTTTTTGCTCCAGTCATCCAGTTCAAGCTACACTGTGTCCTAGCTTGCATTATGAAATGTATTGTCGGATGAATATCGTCATAAATGGATCATGCTAAACATTTTCTTGAGGTTGTTTTTTTCATGGGTAATAATCTTTTTGGGGCCACATCCAAACTAAGGCTACGTCTACATTAATCCGGATACATTTGATAACTTTAAAGCTGCTGTCCGTATTTTTTTTAAGTTAAAAATAATCCAAAATAATTATTTTAAAAAAAACATCTTCAGCCAGTGTTCAAATCTATCTGCTTGCCATAGCTAGATTCAAAACGGTTAGCTTGTAATAATGATTTTAATTCCAGTGGTACTGGTGGGTTTCCGCGGGAAATTCGAGCATGTCTTTGCGTCATTACGTCACATCCGTACACATAAAGAAAGAGTTTCGGCTGCCAGCTATACTGCGCGTGAGGAGATGTAGAGATGTATAGGCTTTTCTCGCAGCACTTTACATAATTAAACTTATGGCGGATCCAGAAAGATCCAAACAACAATCATCAGTGTCAACTGGAGATTCACCAGTTATAAAACCCAAAAGACTTCGTACTTCGGATTTAAGGTGGCTAGAGAAAGAGAAAGAAACCGTCTCATGCGAACACAAGGATTTAAACATCAGCGGGGCTTTTGAAAGGTACGTGAACTCCATGTTTTGAAGAGTTCAAAACGGAAGAATAGACCACTTTTTTCTGCTTAACAAGTAATACATTTCAATAGTTCAATCGTGTAACAGTAGCACTGTTTTCTTAATTCACACAGTTATGGAGTTTCCTTGTTGTGCCTTTCTCGTTTAGCTATTATGGAGAATATGAATTCTGAACTACACAGGTAATATAACACATTAAATGCAACGTTAGTCATGCAATCCTGATGTTGTTAACATGAACAATTTGAGAACAAAGTAGGCTATAATTTGCACGGTTCCTGTAAATTGCGTTGATTAAATCTAACGATCGCTAGTCATGTCGAATGCTTTTTCCCCCTTAGTTGATCAGAACAAAAATGGATGTTACTTACTTGTTCAGAAGATATTTTCCGGTGAAAATTCTTATGTCGGTCAAACTTTCAAAAAGTGAATCTGTGATTCTGAATGACAGTATCCACACAGCGGTGATTGAGAGCACTCGCCTCAAAACATTGTGTTCATCCGCGCTGTTTCATGCCGATTTACAACCCACGTAAAGTTGGTAATTCCGCAAATAACTGCAATTGCAGATTTCGAACAGAGATGGTGACAAAGAGGAAAAACTGCGGACTGTAGCTTTAAAAACACTCTCTGTCCACACTAGCATTATCAAACGCTTGACAAAAGTTTCCCATCCACACTGAAACGTCTGAAAACACCAAATCCACCGTACAGTTCAGGCGTAAAACCTTATAAAATCTCACTGAGATGATACTTACGGAAAAATAAATAATTAAGTTATCACGCGATTCGTCCGGCAGGATAATTTTATTTAGCAAAATAAAACACTCAGCATTATATGTTTGGTCTAAAACGCGTCTTCTCTCATGTTTTACCGCAAAACAGCAAATACAAGTGAATTTTCTGTCATATTTGCAGGACTGTGATATGAAGACTGCAAAGTAACATATTTTAGCAACTGTGTGAAAGTGAATACCACATAACAGGCACAATACCATTATAAACATGAATATCTATGGGTTCAATATGCATCATGTGACTAAACTTACGCCATTGTTTTTAAATACCTCAGTTTTGACGGTCCACACTACAGCACCAAAACTGCGTTTTCAATTTATCCACTTTGGAGAGCGTTTTCAAAAAGCTTAATTTTCCTCAATAAAAACGCCATCTCATGCCAAAACAGAGAGAGTTTTCAAACGAAAACATATTAGTGTGGACAAGGCCTAAGATGACAACAGTTTTTCTTACTTTTAATGTTAATGGATCTGGACAAGGTGCTGAAGGAGATGTCAGCAGGATTTGTCAGTCGCTAACACCTTCCCACCAGGACAAAGCTCTCTGAAGAACATCCAGCAGAGCTTTCTTAGTACATCAGTCCCAGAAGCTTACTGAGCAGGTACATCACTGTGCCTTCACAAATCATTAGAAATTAGCTGTTTGAAATTCTGTACTCCTACTGTACAAGCCTGCTGGTTTCCCGTCCTCTTCTCAGAGCCTGATGTATAATGAGCCAAGTACGCCTTCGCTATTTTCCTTGTCCTGCAATTAAGAGGTCCGTTTTTAAGCAGATTTTTTATGATTCACCGTGAAATCATGAGCGAGAGTGGGTGGACGGGGGATATAATCTCAATAAAACGGTAGGCCAATTAGTCGACCACAGCAGAATTGTGGTCTATGCGTTTTTATCTTCCGTGTTAAAGACTTTCACCTTTTCACTGTGTCACATTGGCTATTTCTATAGGTGTCCTTTACGCCATTTAGAAGAGCCAAGAGTAATGCCAGGAAACAGGAGGTCAGCACTTGTGTCAAAAAATCTGTAGGAATAGCCTCATTTACTGGAAGAACATGACTGTGTTCAGCACTAAAGCCAATTAAAACCATGTTCTGCATAAGCAAAAAAAAAAAAAAAAAAGACCTTGCATGGACATTCTGCCACTTTCAAGTGTGTGGATCCTTTCTTTTCTTTGGTTGAATTTCTTTTTTCATGTGGATTAATCCTGGTCATAGACAGTTTCGTGAAATGTATGTTGTGGGATCAGTGGCATGACCCCAAATTTTTAAATTAATTAAAAAAAAAAAATCACTTATCATTCAAACGTATTTCTTCAGACTTGAATCAATCTATGACTTTTCTATGACGGGCTGTTTTTTATTTAATTTCTGAATTCAAATAATAAAAACATGTTGGAGATGTTAACGGAGACGTCAAGACGTTAAAATTGATGTCATGATAAAAAACAAATATTAGAACCAATTTCATCTCTTGAAATTAAAGCTTTTTCACTTAATTTTTATTATTATAAAAATAAAATGTGAAGATTTTGTCTGCCAAATTAAAGTTAGGTGATGAACTTTCAGGAAAATGTAGATAAAAAAAAAACACAACATAGGAAATATCACCCATTGAAGACCCTCATGAATTTAAAATATCATATCATTTGAGTTTAGTCAGTTCAGGTGTGGTGTGACTCCCTAAAAACGTAATAATATTTATGAATTAATTCATAGTATTTGTTTAAAAAAAATGCATTAAAATGTATTTTTGAAAATCTGGACTAAGGGGCTGTTTACACCGTAAAACACCGTTTTCAAATTAAACCAGAAAACTTTGTATTCGTCCGTTCATGTACACGACACGGGCCTGAAAACACACACTTTTGAAAATGGGTTTCAAAGTGCAAACCGATACAGTTATCGTCTCCGTGTAAACTACAATAACGCAACTCTGTGAAAACGGTGACGGCATTCACATGCGTTTCACGTGTTCAGTCTATAGGCGCGAGTGCTCTGTATATGAATGCGTGTGCATAGTCTTTCTTTACAAAGGGACATCTCCACCTACTGGCCTGGCATGTATAATACAGCGTGTTTAGTAGTTTTCACGGATCCATGTGAATGTGGAGTCTTGACAACATCGTCATCTATACAAAGAAAAAACTTTTCCATTTTGTGTACATCATTGTGATGTAAATGTGCCCTAAGATGCGTTTTCACTCACATTCATTGGCCGTCCCAGTATTATCATTCTCATGTTTTTCTCCTCCACTTTATGTATTCATCATTGCAGTGATGTGCTGGGCTTTGACTGTTTGTGCTGTTTCTCTTGAGCGTGGCTGCGCATATGTTTCTGTGAATATATTGGTGTACACACGTATAAACGTCTTCTCACCTCCACAACTGTGACATTCAAGTTCACGCTATTGCACACACACATACTTTCATTTGTACTCGGGTTTCATTTGTATCTGCACGCCAATGACAGAAGTTTTTCCATATCTCCTGACCCACTGCTCAGCGAGAGAGCGTCTTTGAGAAGCTGATGCATTATGGGTGATTGCTCTGAGATTGAAGTTCTTGTGGATCTTCACCATCAAAGGGCCCTATTTTAACGAAGTATCAAGCACACATCAAGTAACTTTGTGGGCGGGTCTCGGCGCTGTTGCTATTTTCCCGGCGGGATAAATGACTCTTGCGCCCGACGCAAGTTTAAAAGGGGTTGGTCTGAAGTAGCTTCATTATTCATAGGTGTGGTTTGGGCGTAACGTGAAATAAACCAATCAGAGCGTCATCCAACACACCCTTTAAGAGCAGGTGCGCATTTGGCGGATTTACCAGGAGCGGTTCACAGCGGTGATTTCAAAGCCTTCAGATTTTTTTTTTCCTGGTTCTTGACGGACAAACTAATTTGTCAGATGTCCTCATATACATGTGTGTCTTGCCACTATTATGAGCAAACAGGTCTGATCCGTCATTACTACAATTAGCCTGAAAATTTTGGGTAAGTGTGTAAGCTAGATTTAGTCCATCTTCATGGACACCACGATGATTTCCCACATGTGTTAATATTTTTCCTTGTTATAATGTATGATTTGCAAAAATAAAAACTGCTGGATCTGTGTTGATGAGAGAATCAAAGTGTATACGTGTTGTGCACCCGCTACATTATGGCCAAGCATGCGCGCTTAAAATAGCATTATGAACAACGTGCAACGCGACACTGACTTTAGACTTTAGGTTTTTTCTGGTCAGTGGCGCAATTGTTTTCTGGAACTGCAAAATAGCACCAGGGAGTGTTTGCGCCGGAACACGCCTCCTTTTTTGCGCCGACCCGCCCCGGGGAGCGCAAGTTTATTCCTAGTTTACCGGCGTGTGTCTGTGGAGGGAAAAGCCCGCTTTGCGCGGGTGCAAAATAGGAATGATACATGCGTCAGTGAACAAAGTCATTTGCGCCGGGTGCAAGATAGGGCCCTAAGTGTCTTGTAAAGATCCAGTCCAGCTTGTGAACACCAGAGACACCAATGCTTTACGTTTTCTTATGTTTCTTGAGCTCAGTCTCGTGTCAAGCTGGCTGTTTCATACCTGGAGCCTCGAAGCTGAAAGCGGGCGTTAAAGGTCTCGTCTCAAGTGAAAACACTGCTCATCCTCAAGCTGGCTTTGTAAATATTTGTCTCTCAGCCTTAAATCAGCTGAATGTTTGTCTTGTGTACGTGTTAATGATCTAACGATGAAAGTTTAGCACAGCAGATTGTGAATTACTGGACTCTGCTCAAGTCTGTCGGATGGATTAGTCCAAGTTAAATCTGCGTCTCACGGGTCAGGGCTGTAATTCTGTTCACTGAAGATTCATGCTGTTCATTTACTGTTTTATAGGCGCTTCAAGAGGCTTTAACATACGCTCTGATGCTAGTGCACTAAATTGACATGACAACGCTTCTCTAATGAACTCTACTAATTATCCAAGATTATATACACTTATTAACAGGAACTGCCTTCCTAGATTGATCATATTTTAGGATTTGTCCGTGCTTTCAGTTAAAACTGGGAGTATTTTAGTCTGGAGTTGCTTAAGCCTTGTCTGTGAAACTGGAGGTTGATCTTTAACCATTAGAGATGTCTCATGTCTAATGACAGTTCGTTGTAAATTCATGAACTTTTAGGGTGGGTTTATGAAGGGTTTCGTTCCACATATTATACGGCTACAGAAACACGCAATATGCATGTTGGTTTAGAGTGGAATCTCTTCAGAATAGAAGTGTAAATGTAGAGTTTATCTGGTGGTGTTAAATTCTGAAACTGCTGAAAAATACACACACGCGCGCACGCATGCACACACACGTTTACTTAGCTATCTAAATTGGGACATTCC
>JAULUF010000084.1:27312500-27315000 GCA_031834385.1 Semotilus atromaculatus
ACACACAGCTTTGTTTTTCTATACTTGTGAGGACATTCCATAGGTGTCTTCCTCATGAGGACCAAACAATGTAACCACAAGGACAAGGACTTCAGATATTGCCATTTTTGTGTCCCCATAACGTAGGGTTTACCAAGACACACACACAGCTTTGTTTTTCTTTACTTGTGAGGACATTCCATAGGCGTAATAGTTTTTATACTGGACAAACTGTATATTCTATCCCCTTACACACACACACACACACACACACTGCCCCTATCCCTAAACCTACCCATCACAGGAAACATTCTGCATTATTACATTTTTAATAAAACATTGACTCATGAAATGTCCTCATAAACCATGTTTAAGTTGTAATACCAGTGTAATACACGTCATTATACAAATTTGTGTCCTCATAAATCACATAAACAAGAGCACAGACACACACACACACACACACGCACACACACACACACACACACACACATACTTAAAGTAATAAATTAACATTATGTCATTGTTGACCAACCCTCATGTCGTTCCAAACTGTATGACTTGCTTTCAATCAAAAAAAAAATATTTTATATTTTTAAGAAAATAAAGCCTTTTTTTTTTTTTTTTTTTTTTTTGACGATTAAAGGCATTTCTCCTAAATTATCTTTATTTAAAAAAAAAAAAAAAATCAAGCCTTTTTATTATAATGAAATCGAATGGGATCTGGTGTTGTCAACCTTAATAATGACCAAAACCCACCATAAAAGTACATTAAAGGTGGTTCAACTTAAATCATTTATTATGAAAATGAACACAAATATTATTGATAGATAAAAAAATTATTTCTGTCTGTTTCTCACACAAAGTTGTCATACAACACCTGAAGAGTTGCAATGTCATGCACAAGTTGTATGAACTACAATTATGTAGTTTTTCCGTTCTTAAAAAAAAAAAAAAATGCAATGTTACTACATTACTGTTGTGTTTCACTGAATAACAGTGGATTAAGTGTAATGGGCATTTCTGGGTGAACTATTTCTTTAAATTAACCAACATTAAAAAATTATAATAATTAAAAAAACATAAAACATTTGTAATAAATAAAAAAATAAAATAAAAAATAATTTATTAATTTGACCTGAATTAGCTAGTTTGTGAGTCCGCCGAGGAGTGTTCGTGTTTGATACGCTAGAAGAAAGAACACACATAATTATAACAGGGTTTGAGAGAGTAAGGAGAATACATTGACCTTATCTTCAGTGTAGGGTCCTCTCTCTGCTCGATATGTGCTGGACAACATGCATCCAATCAAACATCATAACATCACGATCAATACCAACAACACACACACACGTCTACACGCTCTAATAAAACACAACACACACACATCTACATGTCAGAGAGCTTCTCACCACAGATCATTCTGCAAGATCACAGTCCGCAGTATTTCTTCCGGGATTATTTCAGTCTCCTGACTCTGATTGATTGATTGATTGATTGATTGATTGATTGATAACTGGATTAAGACAATAAAACAGTAATCCAAAGGATAACATGCTAAAATAAAATACTTATTTCTAGCACGGTCCTTGGTGTTACACACAGGAAACAATAGACAAGAAGCAAACGAACCAGACTAAAATAATATACAGTATGAGGAGGGGGGTAACAAGACATCACGTAAAAACAAACTAAATAAAAAACAAAAAATTGCTGTAAAAACTCCCTCATGATGATGGGAGTTTTGTAGTAGTAAGCAAACTATTCCATACCATGACACCACTGTAAAAGAAACAATGTTTGATTGCATTAGTAACTCTAGGAACTATGCAAGAGCGGATGCTGGCTCTACTATAGGGCTTATTCGCAAACACCGGAAGTAGCTAACCGCGGCCATAGTGTTGACATGATCTGTCCTGCCCCTAGACGCACGCAGATTTGAGTTGAGGGGAGCAGTAACGTTAGCCTAATGGCTTCATCTCGTCGGCATCAAGAGAAGATAAGCTTGATTGGTGTGGACCCACATCAAATAGACCCAATAGCATTAAGTAAAGATCCGTCCTTATTGCCAGCCGTAACTTATCCGGATTTATAAATCTCATTCAGTATCCGTATGTATGATACAAACTACAATTTACCTCAACAAGGCGACATAATGAACGACACTCGTCTCATTCGTGGAGGTGGAAAAACAAGTTATTTGTGACATGCTAGATTTGTTGTATTAAAATGTAAACGCAAAAGAAAAGGCATGAGAGTCGGCTATTTTTGTCAATTTTAAGTTTTTATTTAAATTATTTGCGATGTTGATATAAGTGCATGGTTAAATATTTGACCACTTGCTTGAGCAACTTAATATATAGAAGTAATACATGGAATTATTGGCCTGCGTTGATAAAATAGCAAGTATGTGTTTGTGGTACAGCCGCGGATCAGTTACGCGCAGCATAAGCACTAACGTTAGCGCGTGCTGCTCCTGTACCGTACACGCACCGCACACGGAGTATGTGTGAAACGGCCG